>JAQHUG010000029.1:3245076-3274742 GCA_028555095.1 Dicrostonyx torquatus
AAATAAAATAAAATAACAAGAAATAAGAATTGAAGAAGATATGAGAAATTAGTAGGCTTAATTCACTTGTCTGTAGTTGTAAAATGGTACAGGTATTATAAAAAAATCACAGAGATTCCTAAAAATGATAAAATTACAACTAATATAAAACTCATCTGCTTTTGAATTAGTATTCACAAAAATGTAGAAATACTAGGATCTACCATCTGCATGAGAATATGGATTACAGTAGGTGAGACATAAAAGATTATTAATATATGGATCTATCTTTTGGTATGTGCCCACAATGGAATATTATTCAGCTGCTGAGTTGAAGGCATGTCTTCTAGTTGTAACTATCTGGAAAAGCTTATACAATGGGAAATGAGTCATGCAAAACAAGACCAATGAATGCTACCTGCTTCCAATTTGATGAGGTATTTACCTCACTTATGGTAACTTCCAGGGGCTTTGGATGAGGGAAATAAAAATTTCAATTATACTACATAAATGAGATCTCCGATCTGCCATAAAAAGTAATGCTTATAGTAAAATGCAAATTATGAGTTTTGTATAATAACTATTATATTTGTATAATATAAGATGTAGAGGTGTGAGAGAAACAAAGAGTAGGGGAGGAGAGAAGTGGAGAAGACGAAGAGAGAAAGATAAAAGAGGGGGGATAGAAAGAAGGAAGGGAACCAGAGAAACAGAGATAGAAAAGAACTGAATAGAAGGAATGAGAGAAAGGAGGGAGAGAAAAGGAGGATGGAGAGGAAATGTAGGAGATAAGTAGGGAAGGAGGAAGAGACAGAGAGAGAAAATAGGAGAGAAGAAGGTGGAAGAGCAAAGACACTGTGTTGAAGGGAAGCTTCTTATTCACTCTGGCTGCTTAGCTCCAAAATAATCACACAGATAGCATATTTTTGTAAATCACTGCTTGGCTCATTAGTTCTAGCTTCTTATTGGCTAACTCTTACATATTAATTTAATCCATTTCTATTAATCTTAGAATCATCATGGCCTACTAGCAAAATTTTAGCATGACTGTCACTGGCAGCAGCTCCATGGCTTCTCTCTGACTCTGCCCTTCTTTCTCCCGGAATTCAGCTTAGTTTTCACCAACTACCTAAAGTTCTACCCTATCAGACCAAGCCAGTTTCTTTATTAACCAGTGGTATTCAGTGCATACAGAGGGGAATCCCACATCACCTCCCTTTTCTCTTTAAATAGAAAAGGAAAGTTTTAACTAGAGCATAGTAAAATTACACATAACCAAACAGGCATCAAGCAAGAGTTACAGTTACAATATTCATATCTACTTTATCTTTTATCATAACTAACTAAAGCTATAACTATAACTGTAAATTCTTCAATTCCATCAAAGATTCCAGAAAGATATAATGTTATCTGAGAAAACAGTAAGTGCATTGTAAGCTACTTCCATAACTCTAGAATTGACAGAGACATCTTGTTGCCTGGATAGTCACCCAAAGTTCTTCTGTACCATTGGGGCATCGATTTTCAGCCTACAGGCCCATAGTATCTATCAGTTTTTTCACAAAGCAGGAAATTCCAAAGAGGGTTTCACCTATATTGGCAATTTGTCAGTCACTTTCTTCTGTGTCCTGCAGAATGTCTGGCAGACTCTTTCATGAAGCAGGAACCCTAAAAGATGGCTTCACCTTCAGGCAAGTTCAACAGTCATTTCTCTGTGGGTCCTGCTTGTCCAGTTCATCAAGCAGTCCAGGCAAGAGCAGTTTCTTGCCCAAATGTTTAGCAAACTCCAAATGATGCCTCTTCAGTGCCCATCTTACTTTTGAAGTTATTGGTGCTGCTGCGATCCGTTCTGTCTCATTGTCATGAAAAGTCCTAAGTTATTAAAACATTTTAAATGCCATATTCTAAAGGTCTCTGAAAGATTTGAAGAATACCTATCTATATGAAATAAATCTCTGTACATCTAGAAAATCTAACTAACATGACTACAACCTTAAATATAATAGATGATTATATATTAACTTATATTTTAAATTATGCATTTCATTTTTAAATGAGCAGCACAATCACAATACCTTAATCAAAATCAGAAATACATATATACAATATAACAAAATTGACCTTAAGTTTGTATCAATAAGCCAAAATTCATACCAATGCAAATATCTATAGCATATCCCCCTTTTAAATGTAAACAAACATTTATAAACAATATTTGGGAATATAGGCATAGTTCTTCTCCAAACTATTTCCTGTTGTTTATTGGGTGAAGTGATTTTTGAGGGTTGCTCTTGGTGACCATTCAGGGGCTCTTGGTCCATCAAACCATATTAGTGTGGAAGAAATCCACAGGTTCTCATCCTTGTAGAAACAACGGAAGAACGTCTTTTCCAAAGCAACATATCCTTAGATCCATTTTTTGATATCAAGATACCTTTAAAATATGTTTGCTATTTAGCTCCTTCACAGTCAAAAAATTCAAAGAAAACAAAATAGTATACACAATCAAGTCTCTGTGTATATTAATTTTTATGTGGCTTATTATTTTTTCACTCCTTTAATCTCTGACTGTCTGGACTCACTCTTTAAAGACTTTACCTTTAATACAATTTGCTTCTTTTTAAAATTTTGTATATTCTTTTTCCTCTCTCTTCCAAGCCTACATATATTTATCCAACACTGTGATCCATTCAGAGATCTTTTATATCTGAATCTGTCCTATTGTATATCTGTAGTTCTTTACTGTCCAAGAGCAATTCTTAAAATGCTAAGGGCTTCTTAAAAACTAAAGCTGTGGCTTTGCTAGGTCAAATATGGCACTGCCTTCTTGCCTTGCCCAGTTTAACATGTCATGGTGGAGGAGGTCCATTCACTGCCTTGGTGTCATGCACACCACCCCAGGTCCAAGTATGCAGTGGTTCTATGTTGAGCTAATAAACAGTTTGTAACATGCTGCTTACAAACTCTATTTAAATGTTTGGTCTCCTGCAAGAACCAGCAGTCATGCTGGCAGCATGACCCAGCAAGTAGGCATTTAAAAATGGCATAGCTTTTTTCCTGCTAACACTGAATCGGGAAAACCTCTTTTAAAGGAGTTGCAACATGCCACCAGAAAAATGCTGGATACCAAGAAGCCATGCTTAACTCTGTTCTTTTCTGTCTAGAATTCCTTTTTAAGCTTCCTCAGGTTGTTATGTGGATGTAGATATCCACCTTGCGAACCAAGTGTCGTGAGGAGGCTGATTGTTGGTCCACGACTGCTCAGCCCAAAAATAATAACACAGAAACTCTATTATTTAAACATCGCTTGGCTCGTTAGCTCTAGCTTTTTATTGGCTAATTCTCATATCTTAATTTAATCCATTTCTAGTCATCTGTATATCACTACATGGCTATGGCTTATCAGCTAAAGTTCCGGTGTTTGTCTCTGGCTGGCTACATGGCTTCTCCTTTACTCTACCCTTCTTTCTCCCAGCATGGTGGGGAATGAAAATGAAGGGAAGAAAAAGGGATGGGAATGAAAAAGGCTGGGTATGAAAGGAGGAGAGAACAGAGTCATTCTTGTAACCATTGTGTGTATGGCTAAGTAGATTGTAAGAATGGTATCACAGAATGTATATACACACAGTTCCAAGCTGATACAAGTGCACACTTTAGCATATTAACATTCTTTGCATAACACCTAAACTCCAAAAGTGTCATTTAAGGAAATGAACATGGCCTGGCTATTTAAACATGGTATAGACTGAAGGTTTTCTTTTTTTTTTCCCTTGAATGGTACTCAGAAACAAGGTCACTTTAGAATTTTATGAAATAAATCCACAAATGAATATCTTTTATGCTACATGCACTATTTCTTATTTTAACAAGAGGTTTAGCTCTTTTGTTTAAGATGTTATTGAATTTTAATCTCCTTCCACAAATATGCATCAATTGGCACCAACACAGTCATTTTTTTCTTTTTTTATTATTGTTAAAAGAAAAATTTACATTTACTCCCCTTCTTTAGATAAGAAGAATTTCATTGGCTTTACATTTATAAATTTTCACTAAGTTTTAGGTAGATCTCTAATTAAGCTTTAGATAACAAATTTTACCACAAATATTTTGCCATCAGAAGTTCAGACATTTGACAAATACTTCCTAAATTGGAAAATATGATAATAAGCTTGTCATACAATAAGATGTTATGGAGTTACTCTTGCTAAAAGCATATGTATTTTCATATCTGTACTTGCATAAAAAGCATGTCTTATAAATACATATACATTTACTTCATCTAAACCTATGTAGCCATTTAAAATTTTAATACATAATTTAGCTGAATATTAATTGTATTAATTCTGTTAATTTGTATTCACATTTATCACTACTATTAGTCATTCAGACATCAAGACAAAATTCAATTTCCAAGGTTACTTTTATGAAAAAAATACAGTTCAGAGACTATGGTTTCATTATGTTAGTAGATTTTACTTTCAGTAGAATGTGACCTGCTTTTTATGACCAAATGCTGACAACACACACCTGACTTCTTTTTTTAACTAATGAAGTTCAGCAAACTACTCTCTTTTTTTTACAGAACTTTATTTGAATTGACTTTTATTGAATCAAAATTTCTGGAGAATCATGAACTTTATTGACTTGGAGATGGAGTTTAGTTATTGAGACCCTGCCTAGCATGCACAATGCCTTAACTAAAAACTCCAAAAATAGTCTATGACAAATGGCAATTAGAAACAGTCAATTTTTAGACATCTCTACATTGAAATAGATTATGCTGTTTTGGATTTTACTGAGCTACAGATATTCATGTGACTAGGCTCCCATGCATCCTATTGTTTAATAGAAGATGACTTTTCCAAGAGTGATAGGAGTCTAATTAAGATCAAAGAATGACACACACACACACACACACACACACACACACACACATATATATATATATATTAGATTATTAATCAGTAATTTTGGTAAACATGACAGCAGGGACAAGAAAATATTTTTTCAAAATAGTAAAATAGTCATGAAGCTGTAAAGAAATGTTTTATAACCCTTAAGACAGGCAACACAAATGATTTCATTTGTATGTTACCAGACTTTAGAGGCCACATTAAAATTTTGAAGCCACAGAGAAAACATGAAGCCAACTATACTTCTAAATTCAATAAGCAATTAAAGAATTCTAGAAAAGTTTCCCTGCTAGACCAGTTTTTTTTTTTTTAAAAAAAAAAACAACTCAAAACTCAAATAATGGTCTCTCTTTCCTCCCTCTCTCCCTCCTTCTTCCTCTCTCTCTCTCTCTCTCTCTCTCTCTCTCTCTCTCTCTCTCACACACACACACACACACACTCACACATACACACCCACATTTCTATTATCATTGGAAGCAATAAACAATTACTGAGATAAGGGTCAGGATGGGAGAATGACATTATTTCTCAAGCACTTTCTAAAGAGTTTGCATGTGACATTTATCTTGGGTCAGATTTTGAGGATTATGAAGAAGTATATCTTTTCAAAATTAATATATGTCCAGTCATTTACAAATAAGAATAGACAGGGAAGATGAATTGATAATATAAAGGCTGTACAGCTCTCAACTTCAAAGCTGGGATGGCCTTCAAGATTATTCTAATACTGGGGTCAACTTGACCTTGTATAGCTAACGATTGGACTTAGAAAATGATATGTCTTTGGTGAGGTGCTTTAGGCTAACTCTTAGGAGTTATCAAGCAGGGAGGCTTCAGTTTCTACAACTTACACCTTGTTTCTCCATGGCTTGATATGAGAGCTTCAGTGCTGTCAGGAGGATAAAGGCTGAATAGTAGTAGAGCATCTGCTAAACTGCTGCTTTGAATCAGCTTCCTGTGAGACTGAACATGTGTGAGAAAAAATGTAAATCATTCAAAAGAATTTGTGGAAGTCCCTGCACCTTGCCAAATTAAGAATGTTCCTCCCTTCCAAGAGTAGACAACAAACACTGCTAAGGGTCACATTCAGAGAAGCCACGCATCAACAAAGACTCTAAGACCAGCCCAGCTGCCTGGAAGAGAATGGGACCAACGAGACACCTGGAAAGGACCTCAACAACCTCCAGCTGCCTGCAGTCTGTGCAGTGTGCTCCGGCTTCCCAGCTTTGTTATTTTGGGGAGACATTGGTATTGCAATTGTCTTGGAGTCATTTTTGCTCCTATAAGTAACCGTTCACCCATATTCCTATATCTAACCCCAAAAAAAAACCTCATTGGTTCACCAACTGGACTTTGGTGGCATCTGTACTTTGATCTATTGTGGGTGTATTGTCTGGGTTGAGAACACATATGTGTTGTGTTTCCCTCCAAAACATACATTGTCACACAACAACAAGCAAAGACAAAAAGTGACTGGAAGTTTTGTCAAGCTACTGCTCTCAAGTACATCGCGCACACACACACACACAGACACACACAATTCCTAGTGACAAGAAAGAAGAAAGACAGTTCATGGGAATTGGTTTCTCTTTTATTTATGTTTATATTGCAATTTTCAAAGAGGAAAATAAAGACAAAGGTCACTATGGCTGCATTCGTATGGATTGATATGGCTCAGTGAATTGAACCCCCCAAATGAGAATTTCTAGAGTAGTTAAAATAGAGATAACTTTTTAACAGAGACTTTGATTGATTGCTGTAACCTATACAAGCTCTGCCTTAGTGATGTGGTGACGATGAAATGCTACAGCTTGTTTGAAATGAGGAATAGTGTTTATAAGGGACATTTCCTTCTATTTGTCAGATGGCGAGGAGACATCTGAGGCCTTGCAAGGTCTTATTCTCTGTGCACAGAATTTTTTGAAGCCTGCTAATGTGGGAACTCCAGTTCTCAGACCAGGCAGAGCATAACTAAATCTCTGTATTTTTCCCTGGTAATCAAGCATAAATAGAAATAAAACTATTTTTCAATTACAAGGGGCATTGAGTAAATGCTACAGAGGCTTTTGTTCCCACATTTTCCTTATATTGAAATTATTAAAACAGATCAGCCTATTTCCCACTCATGAACAGGTTTGAATTCAAGACATATTTGCATGTCATAAAATAGATATAAACACAAACAATTACATATGATAAGTCTTCAAAATCATTTAGCAGCTATTGTTTGATATACATTTTTCTTTTATTTATTAAAGATGAAAACCAAACTTGCATATTCATGAGGTGGGTGTCTGTTTATTTTTCCATAGAGAATTAAAGCTTGTCAACAATTGCTACTTTAAGATACAAACTACCTTTAATGATGTTCAAACTTGAGTGACATTTTTCTTTGTTTGCCATACCTCCAGTTTGCATAAATACCTAGGAAAACTGATACATGTATACAGTTAAATAAGAAACTGTTGTAGATTATGATTTAATACCAAACCAAAATTATTTAATTTTTTAAAGTAAATGATGCTGTGAAAAATTCAAATAGTGACTAGGCAATGGTAGCAAATGATTTTACTCCCAGCACTTGAGAAACAGAGATCTCTGTGAGTTTCAGGTCAGCATGGTTTAAAGAGTGATTTCCAGGACAGCCAGAGCTGAAACAGAGACAGAAACTCTGTCTGAAAAACAGAAACAATCAAACAAATACCAAAAAAAAAACAGATCGATTTTTTTTGTTAAATTAAGCATTCTAATACAGCACAATTTAAGGATAAACCTAAGTTGATACATGACTATGAGTTGACACATGACTATGACTAAGTTGACACATGACTATGAGTCTCCAATCTAAGCCCAGGTGTTCCAGGAATAGTTCTTGACGTTGGGTGAGGGACAGCGTGTATTAGGCAAAGTGTGCACAGTTCAGACCCAAGGCTGCAGTGATGTCACAGTATGCAATACAAGGTAACACTGCAGCAAAGATCTCCGATGGACAAACATGGAACTGTGAATAAATGTTACTGCTTGTGCTCAGAGTGATTTGAGAGTTCCCAACATTTTCATGACGTGTGAATTTGTGTTTTTGTTGTCATGATGCAAAATTTAAGATTCTGGGCTTTCAGGTACTGTGTTAATATTCTTAAATAGTATGTTTCCATCCCTTAGGTGAGATAATAGCCAAACATTTGGATCTATTGCAAAAGTTATATAAAGAAAATAATTTTCTAACTTATTTAAGAATTTTAGAAATCTGAGAAATGGCAATTTTAGTAGAAAAGAAATAACTGAAAATAAATGCATGTTTGGAAGACAGTTGGGAGAAAAAATATTATAGACTACCTCCTTCTTGTAAGAATGCATAAAGAAATATGCATGGATTTTCATAATCTCTGGAATTCAAGCTTTCCTCTGAGAAGAACCTCATAATGACTGTAGAAAAGTTATCTCCAGCTTTACCCATGGAAAAGGATTTGGACAGAAGAAAATCATGGAGAATTAGTGGCTAGTTATATGCTGCTGAACTTATAAGGAAATAATATCATTGCTCACATGACAAATGAAGATCTTGAGGTCAAAAGACAGAAGGTTTTGGTCTATAAAATATACATAGCTTTTTATTCCTGTCTCTCCTCTTTTTTTTTTTCTTTTTGAATCTATCCGAGGACAAGCATGTAACTCTGGTCCCTAGTTAAAAACTTCCATGGGCCATTCTACAGCATTTCATGAAATGTTCTGAGAAACTAAATAGCATTTCTTTCATTTGAGGATTTATTTCCCATCACATGTAATGTTATATGCAGAGTGGCATCACATATTCAGTTCATTCGTGTGATTCTGGACATTAAGTAAAATAGAGAGTCTGGTTACCCCCATTTAAAGATGTGATGAAGGTATGCCTGTCTTGTAGAAGTTCGTTGCCTTAAAATGAGGCCTCAACAAAAAGACTTACATACAACAAAGGAATACTGAAAGTAGGAGAAATCATATTCTGTATGTAGGAGCATATCAATTGATTATCCAATACTACATGGTCGGTCAGAAAACATAAATATGGGTAACAGTTTTCAAAAAGGTATAACAACCTGTTTCTGGCACAAAAATTACTAGGTTATAACCAGTCACAATCAAAGACATAATGGAAAATTGACCTGATCAGCACAGAACCTAGTATAAACTATCGTTATAGTTACCAAAATTATGGCACAATGAATTGTATAATATGGAATTTTATCTGTTCTTCTTCAGCTATACTGAAAAAGAAAGCTTTGCATCCTAATTAATCTTTCTGCATCTTTCTTCAAAAGGATGTTAGTACCATTCAAGACCACCAGTTGCAACTTTATTCATTAGATCCAATCAGAGAATTAAAGAGTTAAACTCAAGAAGCTTACACTATGTGTGTCAGACAGCAGAGTTCAGAATGATTAGCACACAAATTATGGACAAGGACCACTTTCAGCCAATAAAGCCATCCGTGACATCCCAGCTTCAGGTTTTTCTATCTCCCTCCTGATATCGACCACACCTTAAGGAATTGCTGAATATTCCGCTGCAAATATTCTATTGCATACTATCTCATCCTTTATTTACTGTAATTACCATGAGAATGGTGTCAAGCAGACTCTTAAATGATATGGAATTCTGTTCTGTAGGTGCAGCCTATCATACTCTTTATTTTGCAGTGGAAAATAATGAGTCTTTAAAGACAGATAGGGCAGCTTGACCGGCAACAATAGCTCAGTTTCAGAGAAGAAATGAACCTTAGAAAATACATCTAATCCCTTTGCTCCATTTTCAAGGAGGTTTCATATTGCTCACTAGATAAGATTTATCATTGTTGTACACACTAAAAATTATTGCTCATCTTATGGTCTATTTCAGAACCTTTCAAATGCTTTAAAATGCAAAATTTAATCTTTGTGAGGTTATCTTCTTTTAAAACCTTGTTTACACATGAATATATATTAAAAATTAACTACATATTAAAAGAGCAGTCGCTGAATAATAAAAGAATATTCGGTAATGAGATATTCTCCACCATTATTTTATTTTTTTTCACCAAGTTATACTATATTCTGTCTCCTAGCAAGAAGGGGAGCTATTGTTGCATTAACGCAAACATCGCTGCAAATAATCATGGATGGTCTCTGTGCCTCATAACCTTACCATAATCCACTAAATTCTCATAGACTCCAGCATCACAAATGTCGGAGAAAAAAACTATATCTTTCTTTTATTAATCACATCTGCCAATGATAATATCAGATTACTACGGATACATTTATAACACTTCAAACTTGATAAAAATAAGCTCATGGTATTAAAATCCATGAAATTTTACCATGGGAAACCACAGGACTGCAGAGTCAGATTCACAAGGCTTAAGAATGCTCCCATTTCCATAGTTCTGTGCAGCACACTGGGTACAATGAAAAAAAAATAGATATTTTCAAAATACTTTCCAATAAAAAGACAGCTGTAGATTTCTCCTTTAAAGAGTATATATATATATATATATATATATATTTAAAACTCTTGTCATTTCTTCTTTTCTCCTTTCTACCATTTCTCTCCTACACTTTTTTCTCCTCTTTTTCTTTTCTTCCTTTGCTTCCTGCTCATCTCTCTTCCTATTCCTTCTTTCCCAATTCATCACCTCTTTCTCACTATATTACACCTGCTCATTTTCCTCTTCTACTGATACAATCTAGGTTATATAATGTGATCCTAGCTAACTCATCTTCTAATAATTGAAACTATTAAAATTGTATTGCCCCTAATAACCAAACACATAGGGAATAGCTTTTTATTTGAAAGACACAAAGACACACTATTCTAACAGAAAAAGAGAGATAAAAATAACATGAATAAATTATTTCTTTCAAAAGTTACAAAGTAGAATATGTGTTCTAATTTTCTTGTACAAAAGATTATATGTAAAGAAGACAGGGGACTGGAGAGATGTCTCAGCAATTAAGAGCAATGACTGTTCTTCCAAAGGACCTGGGTTCAATTCCCACCACCCACATGGTAGTTTATAACTCTCTAAGACTCCTTTTCCAGAGGACCCTACACCTCATAAGGACATGCATGAAAACAAAACATCGATATACATAAAAAATACAAAAGAATTTTTGAAAAAGGAAGAAGACAGAATGTTCAATGATGGTGCACTTTTGTTAGGAGAGGCTTGTCAGGGAAGTCAACGACTGTTCAAACCACCATCTTCCCCTGAAGCTATATGGCTGAAGCAAGTAACAGAGTGTTTAAATTTTCCTATGAAGTTTATTGCTCCACTGCTATGTTGATTTATTTTGGTCAAAGTTTGTAGAAATGATAATGGCTTCTTATGGCTTTGGGGTTCAACTCATTTAAAAATATATTGAGAAAAATATTAAGGAATTTCACAAGAATGATTTATTTTCTTCACAGTTATTTGATTCTTATTTCAATCAAAAAAAGTTCCTAAATATATGTCATCCCATTTAATCTAGTAACAAAGTATCTTTGCATAATTTTTAACCAGAAATTTCCACGAGGAAATTGAAGTCATTATTGCTAAAAGTTATTATAGAAAGATGTACGTGGATAGCTGGCAGTTTGACTGTGTTTGATAATTCATGTACTCTGTGTTCTTTGTGCTATTTTGTGTTTCAGTAATTTTGCTATTTTGTTTTATTTACTGCCTTCTAGATAAGCTTATTCCTCTCTTCATTCCAAAGTACTGCTTCTAATATACTTCATAGGCCTAGTTTGGCAGATGTGAATTATTTCGTGATAATCTGGCCATGAGGAATTACTGTGTTCCCTTCCTTGGGAAAGACATGGGCAGTAAAATAGGCATGTGAATTTGGACAGAGCACTTCTCAAAGTTAGGAATGTTCCCAAATTGCCAAGGTTTTGTGGTTTAGATGAAAGTAATACCAACAGCTTAGTATTATCATATATTTGTGAAAATGTGAAAGAAGTCAATCTATCCCCAAGTGAAAAGAACAACAAAACTCAAAATTGTTTGGAGTTTTTTCTAAAATATTCAAGAATTTATAAAATTTAGTAAGTGTGATCTCCTTATGGAAGTTGACTATAGATGGGAGCCGGGAAATACACAGATGTTGTTTAAAAAGTAAATTTTTCTTTTCTATATTAATCATCTGCAGTATCTGGTGAATTAATGTTTACTCTTAATGATATTTTAAAGATATTATAGCTAATGAAATGAAATTAGTACTTTATATTTTCTGTTTATATCTTTTCTGTGATTTGGAGACTAGCATAGGAGTGATTTTGCCTGTTTCCTTATGCTTACTGAAATTTCCTTTTGCTTTTTATTTTGTATCTTCTTGTAAGTGCTAATCTAACATGACTTGCTGCTGTGTTTTGCAATCAAACTTCATTTGTAAATTTACTGTAACACTGAATGTTTGTTTTGGCAAGAGAAAATAAATAGGCTACTCATTTAGAAGGAACAATATAACATACATATACATACATATATACATATATTTGTATGTATGTATAATATGCACATATATCATATATGTTATGTATTATTTATATAGCTAGAAAGCATTCCAAGAAAATTTTAAAAATATGGAATAAGTTCTTTTTCTGATTTTTATTGATGGGTCCTCTTTTTCTGGTTGAAATTAGATTCTACTCTCCCACAATACATTCCACACAGTTTCCCCTCTCTTCATGACTTATAAATCCCCCACACCTCACCTTTTCCCAGATCCCCTCCTTTCCATTCCCTCTTCAGAAAAGAACAACCTCCAAGAGAGAGCAGCCAAACAGGATAAAATGGAATAGAAGAAGACAAGGCAAAACTCCTCATGTTTTAGTCTCTTTGCCATCAGAAGGTACTCTATAGGCTATGGAGACAGAAACCTGGACACCAACACAGCCACCAAACCCTTCACCTACAATCTTTCCTGCCTTCAAGATGTGCTGTGGCAGAGCTGTCACAGAATTGATGTGGGATTCCCCTCTGTAGGCTGTGAATACCATTGCTTAATAAAGAAATTGTCTTAGATCGGTGATAGAGTAGAGAAGAAATAGGTGGGGAAAATTATACTGGGAGAAAGGTGGTGTGGGACAATTCTGTCAATCATGTTTTAAATAAACACTGATTGGCCAGGCAGGAAGTATAGGCGGGAAAACCAGACAGGAAGTAGAGGTGGAGCAAGGAGAACAGGAGAAATTGGGAAGCAGGAAGCTTCCCTGGCATTCCTGCGCAGATCTCCAACAAGGCAACATGTAGCAGCCCAGCTGAGAGAAGGTACTGGCTATGTGGCTGACAATGGGTTAATATAACTTATGGGAGCTAGTAAGAAGCCTGAGATAATGGGCCAATCAGTTAATAACCTAATGTAGACTCTCTGTGCGATTTTCTTTGGGGCTTGCTGGCTGTGGGGTACTGGGTAGGACAGTAACCCCAACGAGCAGGACCCTCATGTTACAGAAAGGAAACACAGTGGAGGAGAAGCCCTGGAGCCTCCACAAGAGGTAGATATGCTGAAACTTTGCTGGTTGAACACAGCCTTGTGGCAATGCATGGATTAATGGAGATGGGTTAAATTAAGATGTAAGGGTAGGTGGTGGCACATGCCTTTAATCCCAGCACTCGGGAGGCCGAGGCAGGTGGATCTCTGTGAGTTTGAGGCCAGTCTGCCCTACCAATATTCCTTTTGAACTGACTGTACAAAAGGATTGTTAAGAGCCAGTTGAATAGAGACTTTGCTGTGAGATTGTCTCCGAGAAATGTCGGAGGTTACATGCATGATGTATCCCCTGCTCCCCTTTATATCAAAATCCATTCATGTTATCATCACCAATCAGTAAAATATTGAAGAATTGTATGCATATAGTTCTTTAACCTGAATGTATATCTAGGTCTATGCAACACATGTGTGTCTGGTGTCCATGGAAACCAGCAGAGGCTGTCAGTGGAGTCAGACTGTTGTGAGCTGAGATGTAGATGTTGGAACACAAACCTGGGTTCTCGAAGAGAGTAGCCAGTGCTCTTAACCTCTGAGCCATCCAGCCACGATCATCGCCAATTTAAAAGGGGTCATGGAATTCGAAGAAACCAAAAGGGGAGTGGTGTGAAAATAGATGTTCTGTGTTGTGTATAAGATTATCTTTTACCTAGGAAAACTCACAGAGAGATTATCGCCTGGTGGTTACAAAGACCAATCCCACCCTCTGTCCATGCTCTGTGGGCTGTCGCTGGCTTTCTGATTGTGAAGCACAACACCCGTCATCGTTATTTTCACTGGAGTTTGTCTCAGTTGGTTGAAAGGCTAAGGAATATGCAGGGAGCATATTTGTTTTTCTTAAGAGTTTTACATGGTAGGCCCTGAAAAGACACAAAAGAGAAAGTAAACAAGTAGATAAATGACCCACAACTCAAGGGAAATTTACATTTTTCAGTCTTTTTCTCAGGACGTGAGTTTTCTGAAATCACACCAGCTTCTTGTTTTACATTAGAACAAGAACCCTTGCTCTCCTTCATGTGGTTAGATACCTAAACACTACCAAAGACACTTCTCTCATTTTACAGTTCAGAAATGATGCACACTATCATTTTATCTCCCCAGTACTTGAAATATTGGTTCAGCCTTGAAAGTTCTCTTCTTAGAAGAGATTTCAGATTTTTTTTACACCAATTTTTCTAAGCATACACATACAGACACTATGATGTCAGCACTAAATGCCTCATTTTCAGCAGGAAGGGATAAAGAATAGAAAAGAAAAAAATATGTGTTAATTGATCATTATATTTTAATTGACTATCTGAGGTGACTCCAGAATCCATGCAACAACTAAGGTTTTGAGTGTGTTCTCCAAAGTCAACTACCTGCAGACACAGGGATTCTGAGGTGTTTTTTTTCCAAGCGATGAAATATGTAAAATTTTAAACAAGCTATTCAGAAAAAACCATTTATTAACCTGTTTAGGTTCTCTCTCACATTATTTATTAACATTTATTAACATTGATGAAATCCAAGGTATTTTTTTCAGCTTCAAAAGAAGGGATTTTCTTAGTAGTACCATCTAGAAACCTCACAATAGGTGCATAACTGTTGTGACATCGAATGAGCGGTTCTTAGCAGTTATTTGCTACATGGAAACACAAGGGGTTGCTTGAAATCAGTCTTTGTCTTGGGAACCATTTGCTTGCCTTGGAGACCCTGGGCTGAATTCTTCTATTTTCTAAGCTGTCAGGTTGTCGCATATAAAATTCTACCATACAGAGGTGTTCCAAGGATGTTATTGCATTTTTAAAACACACTGTAGAGTCGTCAAGTCTCTTTAATTTTGAATATATATGCAAACTGATATGAACTTCATAAATTTCATCAAACTCTGTTTCATCAAAGTCTGTCTTTATAGGAGTTCGAGTATATTTTCAGTTCATCATTTTTAATGCTTTTGTCTTGTTTAAAGTCAACAGGAAATTCTATGTGGGAAAAATATCATAAGGCCTCAACGTTATGCTGGAATTTATGACTTAGTGTTAAAAAAGGAGGTCTAGCATATCACAAAGACATTTGCTCAAATATGTTTATAGTGGTTTCATTAATATTAGACAGAAAATGAAATATCCTAGATGTCCTTCAGCCAAAGAGTGGATAGAGAAAATGTGGTACATTTACAAAAGGAAGTATTATTCAGCTATTTAGAAAATGACATCTTAAAATTTTCAAGGAATTAGATAAAACTATAAAAATCATACTGAATGAGGTAACCAAGACCCAGAAAGACAAATATGGTTTAAGCTCACTTATAAATGGATCCCAGCTGTTAAGTAAGTGTCATGCTACAAAAGATGCTAAGTAATAATGAGGGCTAAAAGGTGGATATGTGAATCTCCCTGAAAAGGAAAATAGAATATATTTTGTGAGTGAACTAGAGGTAAATGAAAATTGGAATGGGAGGAACCATGTGGGTGGCGGGAGATGGAGAGAGAGAATATGGGAATTACAAACTGGAATTGGGGAAAAATGAAGGGGAGGCTGTTGTGACAACTTAGTGTGTTAGAACCTCCCAGGATTCTATGAGGACAACACTGGCAAGGACTAGGAATGGAGTAAACCCAGCCTGAACTGGCCATCTTTTGTAACTAAACAAGGCTTCTCGAAGTGGGACTGGGACACCAGTACAGCCACAAAACCTTGGACTTACACAACCTATCATCCCTGGAAGATATCCTAGGACAATGGAGGTATGTATATGGGAGTGGCCAACCAATGACTGATCTAACTTGAGACCCATTCATCAAATGGAAGCACTCCTCAAGAGGAAGACCATGCTGGACAGTGCCTGGATGACCAGGTAGTGGATCTGGATATGCCAGAGACCTAGGGTAGAAAATAAAAGTCATCAAATGATTTCAAATGATATTCTGCTGTAATCATAGAATGCTGACTACCTGGGTCATGGTCAGAGAGACTTCTGCTGGCAGTTTATGGGAGCAGCTACAGAGAAAGACGCCCAAACATCAGTCAGGGAGAGAGAGAGCTCCAATTGGAGATCTCCTTTGGCTCCCTCTCCTTTGATGCTCAGGCAACCTTGTGGAAGATGGGGAAGAAGAAATGCAAGAGCAGAGGGTTCAAAGACATGAGAAGGGCTCATTAGAGCTCAAAGAAATCAATCATGGATCTTGCATGGGTCTGCACTAGGTAGGTCCTTTACATAGAGTATGACTGGTAAATTTAATGTTCTTGTGGGACTCATAACAGTGTGAGTGACAGTGTCTCTGACTCTTTTACCCCATCTTATTATCCTTTTCCACCTTCTGGGTTTCCTTGCCTAGTATCGATATGAGGATTTGTGCCTAATCTTATTCTATCTTCTTAAGCCATGGCTGGTAGACATTCACAAGAGGCCTGTTGTTTTCTGAAAAGAAGCAGAGGGGGAGTGAATCTGGGGGATAGGAGAGATGTTTGGGGTAGGGGTTGGGGAAAGTGGAGGGAGGGGGAATGGTGGTCAGGATGTATTGAAAACAAAAAAATAAATAAAAATGAAAATGCTATTGATATTCCAGTCTTATTATAGCATGCAAGTTGGTAGTGTCTCTCTGTATCTTAGCTGTTAAGCCTTCACTCAGAACTTTCCCAGCTCATGTCCGACTCCACGGGACCTGTAACAGGAAGACACATCCTTAGAGTAATTCACTGATATCTACTGACTTTCTGCCAAATCACAGAGTGGTAGATGTGGCAAATCTGCGCTTAATACACTGTTGATGGTGATACTCAAGAGAACTGGGAATGAGAGTTGGGACAGAAACTGGCCTACTTTATTCATTAATTCATGTATTTATTCATGTATTCACTTACCCACATACTTTTGTTTTCTTTTTTTAAAAAAATACTTGCTTTCAAGAACAATCACATTTGCATTTAAAGTTCTCAAAAGAACGAACCTAAAAAAAATACTATCTGTTTTCAGATGTTTTAACCTGGACCACAAATGGTCTGATACACTTGCAAAGATTTATCAATCTTGCTTCTTTCTTCTCTGAAATAATTCTTAAACAGAAAAAGGCATTCTCTGTAGTCCTGCCCCATTCATCCCCAAATTCTCTTACTCTTGCATGACACTGGCTTTTCACATATTTCCCAGAGGGAATAAGGTGTCATCTGCACACTGTATATTTTAAATGAAAGACCATGTTAAATTTCCCTCATATTACAATTGTAATATCATTTCTTCTCCTTCCAGTATCACAACTCTGATGGACTGTCTATAAAAAGAAAATTTCTGGGCCAGCAAGATGGCTTACTGGCTGAGTACAGTGCTATCATTGCCAAAATTTGAGTTCAATTCTTGAGACCCACATGGAAGAGACTCTGCTACTGCAATTTTCACATACGCACACACATACACACCACAGACTGCCTTGACTATACTGTCTTCTTTTTTAAGACTCCTATCACACATAAAATTTATTAAGTAAATTTCTGTGTGTTTTTCTTGCTGATCTATCTTTTACTCTAACGGTCTCAAACCATGAACCTTGTGATAGGCATGAAAACACATAATACATTTTCTAGTCCACAGAACAAAGGAATAGTAGAATCCTGAATGCAAACAGTCTTGTTCTTATTGAACTAAATGGACCATCTACAAAAGGAACAGGTTATACAAAGCATCTCACTACAGTTGTCAATGATCTAGGGGTGTCTTTGCTCAGAATGGAATGAAGTTTACTCTCAATTCCAACCAAAATGACTAGCATTTTATGGTCACATAATGTTTTTCAACTTTGGTATACTACCATTCCTAAATAGCATCTGTTCAGTCAGATAGAGTAGGGTTTTAATAACCAACTAAAAGTAATCAAGAGTTTAGACTTGTATTAATCAATAAAGTTATTTCAGTTACCTTTGAATTTTAAGCATCCTCTCATCTAATATGTGGCTGCAACTGTTTTTTGGAAGAGCGCTTTGGGCACAGATCCCATTTGTAATTCAGACAATCAAAGCAACTTGTCAAGTTACTGACAGGAGACTGTCAGAAAAGCCACTTCATGACACATTTGAACTTAATTCGCACATACTGTCAGAGTGCTAGCGATACTTCTCCATGCAAGAGTTTACTGACTCAAGCTACCCATTGAAGTTGCATGGAGATGAGATACCCAGAAAATATACCTTGGAATAGAATTGTATGCAGCAAACTCTCATACTGAATGGAGACCTACATCTGCTTTTGACAAGCTCCTGTGATAAAACATGCACTTATTTATATGAACATGTGGACAAAATTCTTTGTACCTCATTTTCCTTGAGAGAGACTGAAGCTTGGGCCAACTGGTTAAGCAAACCAAGCTACTGCTGTCGACTGTTTTAGCAAATGGATCCGTGGAGCTGCCACAGTGGCAAATTGCACTGAAAAGCACACACACAAAAAAGTGGGACAGGAAAAGTGCTGGGCAAGACAGGGTATGATTGATGGCATCCCTCTTTTGCTTGGTGCCATCTGGAGAAGTCTACAAGGAGATAAGGGAATAGAATGTAACGTTTAAAGAGTTCGCTAGTTTTATGGAATCAATCAATGTATAAGAACTTAAAAGTGACATGTCAACTTGTCCTCTCAGATTCCAAGCCTTTTTCTCTGCTGTCAAAAATAGTTTGGGTAAGTAAAAAGAGGTCCTATGCCATATGTGTTTTAATATGATAATCTTTAGAGCTTTTTCTTCCCTGCTTGAGGAAAAAGAAAAAAAATCGACTGCGTAGAATGTTCCAAAAATCACTTGGGCAAAAATATTCAGGACAAATGGGTTTCCATTTTGCAGTTATCTATTTCATTCCCTGTGTTCAAAGCTATAATAGTAATTTAGAATGGAGAATTAATACCCCATATGTAATAATACTGATATGTATTGAAAATTTGTATTGTACTTCTCATTGGTATGTCCTTAAATTGAGTCAAATGTCTTAATAACTTGTACATTTATTAAATTCTTCTTTAATTCATAACCCTTGAAAAACTCTCTACCTTGTCTCCTCCACTTTCATAGAATAAGTAGGAACATTTTATGTTTAGACCTAAATGTACTCTGTAAAATTCCTAAGTCATTTGAAGCGTTAAATTAACACCAGGATTTGTTCTATGAAATGTCATCAAAGCGGTTTGCAAAATGAGTACCCTAGAGAGGCAATATATACTTGACTATGCGGTCCAGCCTGCGTTTCTCATGAAATATGAATCATTACAGATGAAGGGAAAGTTGTGTCTACATTTCCATAGGAGTTTGCATACATTTTCACAGTAATAAGACTTTAAAATATTCTATGATGTTTTTCTTGTAAGTCAAGTTGCAACAATGAATTTAAAATAAACTTAAGTTAGTCTGTGCAACAAATAAAAATTCATATGTGCTTGAGTCAGAAAAAGTTTAAAAATGTACTGTACTTATTAACCCAGTTCTTGAGGGTTTTATATTACTATCAAATAATACAACGGTAATAGATAAATTAAGGCAGCATCTTAAATGACTTTATGCTAACGATCAAATAAATACTACCAAAAGACACTGAAAACTTTTGAAAGAATGTTGAGCAATTTACAAAAACCACAGATTCTTATTGAAAAGCTAAATTTTATTTGCTAAATAATTATCCTCAGAGTGAAGACAATGCTTAACGATTGTGGTAAATCTCTACCGGCTTTTCTTTGTCTTCTGTGAAGATGAACAAAATCCAAGTCAATTTAATTTTATACCCCCCCACCAAAGTTTGCAGATAAAATGGTGAGGACACTTTCAGATCTACCCTCCAACATGTCCATGGTACAGAGTAAAAAAAAAAAAATCTATCTACCCCCAAAACACACACCTCACAAAAATAGGCATGGAAAGGTAAGTCAGTGGTTAAAAGTGCATGCTGCTCTTACATGTGACTTGACTTCAATTCCCAAGGCCCATGTCAGGCAGCTGACAACAGCCTGTAACTCCCACTCCAGGAATCTATCATTATCCTCTGGCACCTATCTGGGCTGCATTCATGTGCACACATGCCTGCCACTACTACGTTATTTGTGCATAATTGAAAGTTAATTAAGATATTAAAAATAATCTGTTTGTACGAGGAGTCATGGATTTTTTTTCAGAAAACACAGTAGTAAAAGCAAGACAGGCTTTGCAAAGAAATTTCATATGAGAACAGTGAAGTTCAAATGCAGTTTCCTTCCTGTGATATCACAGAGTCCTGAAGAACATTTTTAACTCGTATTTATATCACAACACTGAAACTTACTGAAAGATCATTCTATAGAAGCAGTTAGTACTTCACAGCATCAACCCTACCTATTGACTAATTCGTTTTTAAATATTCATTCATTTTTATTATGTATACAATATTCTGTCTGCATGTGTGCCCAAAGGCCAGAAGAGGGCACCATGACAGATGGTTTGAGCTACCATGTGGTTGCTGGGAATTGAACTCAGGACCTTTGGAAGAGCAAGAAATGCTCTTAACCACTGAGCCATCTCTCGAGTCCCTTGACTAATTCTTCGGATATTACAACTGACTGAGATATGAGGTCCTACTAAGCATTCTACTGAGCAAAGCATCATAACTAGAGTTTTAAGATGTGAAAATTATAACCTTTTTGTATCATGGGGAAAATTAAGGAAAATTAAAATGTCTTCAAGTATTTTTCAATGTTGGCCATTCTCACAGGTGTAAGATGGAATCTCAGAGTTGTTTTGATTTGCATTTCTCTGACGGCTAAGGATGTTGAGCATTTCCTTAAGTGTCTTTCTGTCATTTTAGATTCCTCTGTTGAGAGTTCTCTGTTTAGGTCTATACTCCATTCATTTTTTATTTCTTGGATTATTTGGTTTTTTGATTACCAGTTTCTTAAGTTCTTTGTTCTTGGTGATAAGCCTTCTGTCTGATGTGGGGTTGGTGAAGATCTTTTCCCATTCTGTAGGTTACTGCTATGTTTTTTTGATAGTGTCCTTTGCTTGTTAGTTTTAGTAGGTCCCATTTGTTAATTGTTTCTCTCAGTGTCTGTGCTACTGGGGTTATTTTAGGAAGTAGTCTTCTGTGCCAATGTATTCAAGTGTACTTCCCACTTTCTACTCTATGAGGCTCAATGTGGTTGGTTTTATGTTGAGGTCTTTGATCTACTTGGACTTGAGTTTTTTGCATGGTGATAGGCACAGCTCTATTTCATTCTTTTACATGTTGGTATTCAATTATGCCAGCCCCATTTGTTAAATATACTTTCTTTTTTCCATTTAATGTTTGTTGCTTCTTTGTCAGAAATCAGGTGTTTGTATGTGTGTGGATGGCCGAGGTCAAACACACTGATAACATCTTACACTGGAGAGGATGTAAGGTAAGGGGAACTCTCCTCTATTGCTGTTGAGAAAGCAAACTGTTACAGTTGCTTTGGAAATCAGTATGGTAATTTCTCAGAAAATCAGAAACGGTCTACCTCAAGGCCCTGCAATATAACTTTTGGGTTTATACCCAAAAGATGCTCAAACATACCACAAGGACATATGTTCAACTATGTTGATAGCAGCATTATTTGTAATAACCATTACCCATAAACAATCTAAATGTTCCTCGACCAAAGAATGGATAAAGAAAATGTGGTACATTTACACAGTGGAATACTACACAGTGGAAAAAATAATGACATATTGAAATTTGCAGGCAAATGAATGGATCTAGAAAACATCATACTGAGTAAAGTAATCCAGACCCAAAAAGAAAATATAGTATGTACTCACTCATAAGTGGTTTTGAGACATAAAATAAATAAAACCAGCTTACAATTCACAATTCCAGAGAACATAGACTATAATGAGTACCCTAAGAGAGAAATAAATGGATCTAATCTACATGGGAAGTAGAAAAAGACAAGATGTCCTAGTTAATCGGGAGGGTGTGGACTATATGAGAAGTGAGAAGGGAGAGAGGAAAGGAGGGCAGTGAAGAAAAATATATAGCTCAATAAAAAAATAAAAATCCATTACATATGTCAACAGGTAGAAAAGAAAATATTTATTTAAAAGAAATTTCAGAACATACATATGACATGTATTCCACTACAGCTCTTTCACTGCTCATATGAAAATTGTGTAAATACATGATCACTTAACAGTTTAGAAGTATAATTACAGTTAAGTATAGAAAAGTATAGAATCTAAAACCTTGTCTGGAACTATGCACATGTGATGCTTGTTGAGTCAGAGAACGGTGGCTGCTCTGAGGGTACCAATCACAGCCTCTGGGCTGACCACTAAACGTTTGCTCTAGGAAAAGTCAAAAACATATTTTAGGAGCATACCTTAGACTATTGGACAGACTGTGAATAAGTAACCAGAAGAAATAAATACATAGAGAGAATATTAGTGTTTAGGTCTGTGACCAAAATTCTAGGGAATGTTATTTTAAAGTGAAGTGGAGCTATATAGATGGAGACTGCTCATTCATTTCCTGGATGACTGGACCCAAAATAATCACACAAGAAACTATATTAATTACAACACTGTTTAGCCAATAGCTAAAGTGTCTTTTTAGCTAGCTCTTATATCTTAAATTAACAAATTTCTATTATTCTGTGTATCTCCACAAGGCTGTGGCTTACCGCGTTGTCCATCTCCTTAAGCAGCTACATGGCATCTTCCTGACTCCGCCATCTCTTCTTCTCTATCTGCGTGGAATTCCTAACTTTCTCTATCTGCCTTTCCATAGGCCAAAGCATATTTATTCATTAACCAATGAAAGCAACATATATACAGAAGGACTTCCCACACCAGAGCTAGAGTAAAAAGTTGTTATGAAACTGATGATGAATGCATTTGTTTATTAAGTGACAACAGTGGTAGAAGTGAGAAGCAGAGCAGGGCTTTCTGGGTTAATATTGTTTTATACTTTGTCGTGCATTTGAAGAGACTGGACATGAAGACGTCAACTCCCCTGAACTCAGACCATGACCAGAACCTGTGGTTTTCTACCTTCTCCTCTTTGCTATCTACACTACCTCCATAACCTCTACTCTCTCCTCTTTTTGTTTTTGGAATGCTCTGGAATTCCTTGCTGGAATCCAGTTGCCTTTAATGCTTCTCTCTGTTAGCGAGTCATGAATCAGACTCTCCATGTAGCTAAATTTCTTCTTATACAAGGGTTAAGTAGCATATTTATACTGTGGATTTGTAACTTTATATTGACACACCAGGGAAGAGTACAGGAAGGTATACACCAGCTGGATCACAAAAAGAACTTAACAGCAAGATTCTATAATCTGAAAAGGGTTGCAGCAATATCTTTGCATCAGTTTTGATAGATTTTAACGTAAAAAATGCATTCTGGTTGCTACTAAGCTGTCTCGGCTTTTGTCCAAAAGTTCTAATTTGAACATTTCAGAAGAATGGTAGTATTATTTCATTTAAATAAATTCAAAATAATGATGAAACAAGGTTATAAATTTCATATTTTTATGAAAAACATTAGTTCTGGTTTATTCTAAATCATGTGATTACAGTTATCTGTTGCCAAAGTAAAAATATGAATGCTGCAATATTATTAACATGAATTCTTACAAAGTAGAATGATGAGGTCTTCATTCTATGTAGAGGTCCAGCCTCAATGGGTTTGTAAGATCCAAGGCAGAGATGTATAGATTAGAAAAAATGTTGGGCTTAAGAAAACAGAGACACAGAAAAACAGACAGAGACACAGAATAGAGTCGGGAAGGCAACTCAGTGAATATTGAATCTTCCCGTGTTTATTTCTCATGGATTTTTAATACCTCAATCCAAAAAGGAGGGAGAGAATATTTTTGCCAAGGTACATGGCACTAAAAAGTAATCATCTTCTCATATACCCAAAGCATCAAGTAACCACACCCTATGTCAAAACATCCTATTAGAAGCCACCCTTGGGTCAAACCTCCTATCAATACCACTAAGGTGCAAGACTAGGCCTGAACTCACTGACCTTTGATCAAGGTGGAACAAATTCATTTCTGTGGGTCTGACCATTTTACCTGTTTTTCATTTTTTAGCAATGTGATGGCAGTGTTCCATGGGAGTTAATAGTTATTTATATCTAACACTGGTGAATTAGCATGGTTTGATTCACATATAACAATACTGAGGGTGATAGAATGATAGAGAGAAATATAAGGATATAGACACAGGTATAGACATTGATGTAAAGATATATAGAAATAAATATACTAGTGATTAATGTCCTTGTCTATCCAGGAAGACATTCTAGCTGTGATACTTGTTTCTGATATCTCTAAAAGGTTAAGGATCTTTCTGTGTAGAAAAACATTGATTATTGAAATAGAACACTGCGTGAAAGCATTGTTCTATCTAACTCTTATGAGTGTAACTAGAAGTAGAGTAAATGATATATTAACTAAGTTATATAATACGGTCAGGTTATGCAAATATATTTAGATATGTACACATACATACATACATACATACATATATGTGCATGTGTATATCTATATTGTAGTTTGGTGTTGGCAGATTTCAGATATGACCTTCCATAGTCACACAAGTATTACATTTTGTCATTGCATTCAAAGCACAAACCATAAAAGCATTTATCTATATAAGCTGCAATGATTTACAAAATAATTAAATACTTGCAAAATGCCTCGAATTGTAAAAGGAGACCTGTGGATCTCTGATTTACATGTCTATGAATTGCATTAATGAATTTATCCATCAGGGATGATATTCCTTACAACCTGAGAAATATTCAACACAATCCTGTAGGATAGCAACGTAGAGGTTTGATTCAATTTTTTTTTTTGTAAAAACAGCCTCAAGACGTTTGTAAATTAACATCTGGATTTTACAGTTGTGTGGAATATACCGGATCTCTGACCAACGTATTCATGATGTACATCTATTACTAATATATCTATGACCAGTGCATTCAAGACCTTTTCATCTACGACCTTTGCATCAATAACTGATGCATGTACCACAATATATCTGTGCCAGTGCCTGCATTATACTGTTGACCAGGGTGCATATGATCTATGCCTTCATAACCTGTACTTCCATGCTGCCTGTGCATCAATATCAGGTACATTCACTACCACTGCATACATGAACAGTGGAATCTTCACCAGTGGACCCATGACCTTTAGTTCTATGGCTAATGTATATATAACAACTCTATCTCTGAGAAGTATATCTATAATATGTGTTTCTATAGACATGCATTATATCCTGAACTCGGTGGATTATTATATCCTGAATGCCTGTGGCCCTTCAAAACCATATTCTGAAATCCTCCATCCTTGTGTATTGGGATTAGAAGAAAGAAGATTAGGAGCGTAACTCAGCCATGAGTGTAGAAGCCTGATTAACAGTTTTTGGTTTTGTTTGTTTGTTTAACTTTGAATCAACTTACAAAATGATGCAAATATTTTTTAAGTTGTTGAATAAAGCTATTTAATTAAATTTTTTACTTTGAAATGCCTTATTAGAAATTACCTTCCATGAGTATAGGCAAAATGTGCATAGCCAGAAGTTAAAGTTTTAAAAAATTGACAGTTTCATATATTGATTATTTCAGTCCCTGTAATGATGAACTCTAACTAATGGATAAAACAAGAATAAGTCCACCAGCAGTACACAATTGCATAGTCTGAGAAATCATCATGTAGATGACGGAAATGTTTGTCCATGTGTGTGTGATAGCCCAGAATTGTGATCTACAGCTGAGCACAATGCAGACTTTGCCGTATGGAAGAAATTTGAGAAACAAAGTACTTGACTCTATCATAAGTCTCTAAGATCTGTCCTTAAAACACTGGGGAAAATTAGCTATGAAAATAGGGGAGAGTGTGTGGGACGATGGAAACTGGTGAGAGCTGGGGGGAGGATAATAGAATGAAGATCAGCAAAGTCCTTTATATGCATCTATATCATAAAAAAATAATTTTTAAAATTGAAATAAGTATTTGCCCTTTATAGCAGGAGTGAACCATGTCTTATAAACAGCTATATCTGGATGACCTTAATGAGGTCAGCCTAATTTCTATGATACATCTGTCCTACTTCCAACTAAACTATAGCTTTTTTAATTTTCAATGAAAGTGCTTCTGGAAAAGGAGCTCTGGAGCTACCGGTGTTGCTTTTATTTTTATTTATTTAGTCAGCTATGTATCTATCCCTTTATTTATTTTAGGCTTTAGTTGGATAATAAGTCAAAACGCTATGGCATATATATTTGCAGTTGGATCTCAGTAGGTAGAGGTAGGACTAAGGAATTGGACAAGATTCTCAGCAATTTGTTATGCAGCTAAAGCTAAGAAGTAAAACTCTATTTCAATTTAAGTAAAACGCAAAGGTAGAACTGTGTGGCACTGGCATGAATTGTCTGGCATTCCACCTCAAAGGGAATCTTTGAGTGTTCTTCTTTAGACTATATTCACTTCCACGTATTTCGTAGTTAAAATTTTAATTCTTCATGCAGCATAATTCACCAGGGCTGTGCATTGTTCCATCCACTTCTCTCTTTCCAGCGTTTTGTAAATTCTTCATTCAAATCAAGAACCTTGAATTCACAAAGTGAGTGGTCTACATTTTGCTGTCATTTTTTTCTGCATATAATATGATATTGTCATTCAAAATGTGAATGTGCCATTTAATTATATGTTTCTGTGGAGAGCTGAACTTAGGGTAGTAAATATTGCTGAGACCAAAGGAGAACTTTTTAAATATAAGCTTCTTAACTCATATTTTCATGTACCTTTCATAGGGCTGGATGCTATCTGTCCAAATGAAAGTTGGATTAAGAAGCATTTATAGGTTTGAGTAACAATCAAAACTCCAAAAGGAATAACTTTCTTTGCTTTTTTTGATATTTGATTCCTAATTTCTTATGTCTGAGTGATTTTCCTACATCTACGTCCTGACTTTGGCTTCACCTAGCTGTCTCATACCCATATATTCTACTCCATTCCCTTACAAACGAACTTGACAGTGCCACTTAAAAACACAACTCATCAGGTAAAGTTAGTGAGTTTGTTTGTTTGTTTGTTGGCATCTGATCACACAGACCTGGTTGTTCATAACCACATCAGAGCCTCATCCATCTGCTTGGTTCCTTCAGTTCTTACATGTCTGTTACTTCCATAACACACTCACAAGACACTGACAAAAGTCGATTGTGGATGTTCAGAGATCTCTTCTGAAGGAAAATTTCAGTTGAAATCTTAGATGAAATGTTTTGTCTGATACCAGGCAGTTGTTTGTGCTCTGAGCCTTAGCTTAGGCTCCACTTCCTTTACAAAGCAATTTCCAGGAAATACTTGCTCCCTTATGACTTATTTCTGGGATTCTTTCCTCTCGGAAGTTGTTTTAATTTACTCTCCTGTATCTTACCCAGGTTTCCTTGCATCTCAGGATCAGTCAGTGTTTGCAACATGCAGTATCGCACATGTTTTCATTATTTTGCATTTTTCAACCGTAAAATAGTAGGAATGTGAGAGAAGCCAAAGATTCTTTTGGTTTTCTTTTGCTTCTTCCTGGTGGTAAGGTGTCTTCAGTTGCCACTTAATCTGAGAGGGTGGACTATAAACACACTTTTCATAAAAGTATTCTGGACAGATGCAAAAATTGCTTCATGCCTGAAGGAAAATGTGTGATTACTTGCTGCCTTGTATATATGGATAACTGACATGGCATTGTTTTTTCTGAGATTATGACGAATTATGTCCTTTCCTTTAACTCATCTTCCTTTCAGACCATCCTTTATATCTCTCCTTTCTCTCTTTCAAAATAATGGTCTCTTAGTTTTTCACTAATTTAATGTGTACTGCTAAAGACTTAGAACACAGAGTTAGAACAGTAGAATGGAACCAAATGTTGGCAACAGATGAAGGAAACAAGTTATCCTATGGAGTATTTATTCCACTATATTTTCATTCCATTTCCCAGAATTTTTAAATGGAAAATGCCAAAGCTATAAATAGAACACTATTTTAGATCAAGAAGCTTATTTATTAGCACACTAAGCAAAGACGGGAATTAATTACGCTTGAGAGCAGGCAGGTCGCATAGCCAGCATTTGATGGCCAATGGTATTTTTTAAATATTTAAATATTTTTAATATTAATTAACGTTAATCAAACTCAATGGTAATTTTGAATATTTTTTTAACTTTATAGGTATTTCGTTCACATATTATGGTTTTTAATTTTGTGTTTTTATGTGATTTCTATATGAAGGAATTTGTATGTCTGTGTGCCTGTGTTTGTTTGTTTTTGTTCTGTTTGTTTGTTTTGTCCTATCCTGGTTATCTTGGTTTATGTGTTTGGTTGGTGGGTTTTTATTGTTCTTGCCTAATTCTAAGAGAGAAAGAGAGAGAGAGAGAAAGAGAGTATGGATTTTAGATGTAGGGAGAAGTATTGGAAGGAGTTGGGGTAAGGGAAACAGTGATCAAAATTAAATTTAAAAAGAAGGCAGTTCCAGCAGAAAGTGCTGGTTTGGGGACAGCTCCTGTGGGGCCTAGGACGGAAGAGCACATCAAAAAGTCTGAGAAACTAGACCGCAAGACTAGTGCAACTACTCACCGAGATTCAGAAAAACTAGAGTATTTATCCACTGTCTTCCAGGACCCTTTATAAAATACATGTTCTATGTGTATTTGTGAGACATAGTGAGTCCTTGAAACCTCAGTCCTTCAAATCAGAAAATAAATACAGGCTGATTAAGTCCTGAGCCAACAAATAGCAGGATCCTCTGGGAGGAGGGTGGAGCAGTGTAAGATAGGGTATGGCCTCTTACATCCTAGGCATGCCTCAAACATTCTGGGGTAACAAGTGTAGTTTTGAACTTCTGGCCTTCCTCTTTCTCCCTTTCAGGGTCGGGATTACAGGCATGTGTCACCACACCCTACAAAACGCAGGCTGTTTTATGGTTTATATTCTTTGCGCATTGTACTGAATCATAAGAACATTGTCCTTTCAAAGTCATCCTTGTAAGCAAGAACCAGTTCCAAGACATTCTCCAAAGCTACAGAGAAACTCTGTATCAAAAAATTAAAAAAAAATAGAAGAGACCATGTCCTATGACCTATGAGTATGCATTGTATATTGAGACCACTATTCTGCCTCTCCTCTGTTACTCATCTCATTTGTCCCCTCCCAATACCATAATGCTCTTCTGTCCTCTTTTCTGATTCTACACTTTAAATTTAAATCAAAGGGCAAGCTAAGGCTTCGTCAACTAGCAGGTATAGATCCAGCAAAAATTATAGTGCCTTTCAA
>JAQHUG010000029.1:3307975-3325004 GCA_028555095.1 Dicrostonyx torquatus
GAGAGAGAGAGAGAGAGAGAGAGAGAGAGAGAGAGATTGTTTTAAAGTAAGAAATGTGTTGAATTACGAGTCAATAAGCCAAAAATGCAACAAGGTAAACAACACTAAATTTTAAACATAGAAATAATGATTCTACTCTATTTTCCACTTTCTGAGCACAGTGAGGTGGGATTGGCTTTCGGGTACCTCAAGTGGTACTGCTCAGAGTTTTACTTCATGCCAGCCATGTCAAGGTTCTCCTTGGATAGAGGTTCGCTCTTGACTATCCAAAGCTGGTTTGAAATGACCCTGTCTCTGCCTTTGCTTCCCTTGCTGTGCAGGTAGGGCACCTTCATGGAATGCCCTGGGGCAAAAGACAACTACATTTCCTCTACTTTTCTGTCATTCATCAATTGAGAGAAGGGACCTCTTCATGTCTGAGTTAGTGTTTCTGTAGAGCTGTTTGTACCTCATCGTTAACATACGATCCTTTCATCATCACCTTTAAAGTTTCTCTCTTCAAGTGCATCACCAGACCCTCTCAAAATTTCAAGTACTTCAAGTTCAAAACTTAGTGTGGCTATTGAGAGCTTCCCAGTTCTTCTATAGAGGTTATTAGGGTTTTTTGTTTGTTTTTGATCGATATATCGATTTGCTTTGGTTTCTGTTCGTTTTGCTTTTGAGTTTCCTTTTGCTGTCGTTGTTTCTTTGGTATGCATTCAGTCATCAGAATGAACTTAGAATATCTGAGGACAATATAGGGAGAAGTGTGAGAATTAGTTTTGTCGTTTTCTGTCTTCAAGACACAAAACCAGCATTTTTCATGCAATAATATTCAATTTATTTTTACCTGATGAAATGCACCATATTTGTTCCTCTTTCTTAGTATTTTGAATGGTATTTATAGTTTCTTATTGTTAAGAAGAATTGACATTTTACAACTAGATCTTTTACTTCTCCCGTTGTTGTATCAAAATATAAGGCAAAAGCAATTAAAGGAAGGAAAGGTTTATTGCAAATCAGAGAGATAAATGTTGATGGTGAGCAAATTATTTCTTTTTATTTAGTTTGTACTTCCTCCTGTAGAAGGTTGGATCTAGCCATATTAATTTAATATTCCTGTAAGTATGTTCACTGTCACATTCCAGGGTTGCATTTCCCTGCTGATTCTAAATGCAGCTAAGTTTACAATTCATAAAAACTATTTATATAATCTTTCTCTACTTATTCCTCAAATCATGTAATTGTTAGTATTTCATTTTATTTCAAATTGTCAAAGTTGAGGCCTTTTTCAAAAATTTATTCTTCTTTCATTGACACATCTTGACTAAAGTCTCCCCTTTCTCCACTCCTCCAAGTTTCCCCCGATCCACACTTCCTTCTCTCCCTTCAGAACAGAGAAGGCCAAGTTTAGGCATGTTTGTAACAAATCTGGGCAAGGAAAACTTGATCTCCTTGTTCATTTCTTTTATGTTGCTGCTACTTTTTACATTTGCAGGAATTGCCCATTGCTATGTCCTTTCTTTTCTGACTTATGAATTTCCTTTCCCCTATCATCCTCTAAGGAAGAGAGAAAATGCATTAGTGTGTCTGGACCTACAGCTCTCTCCTGAGCTATTGCATCCAAAGAGGGAGGCTTTTTATCAAATGGGAATGCTTTGTAGAAATATCTAAATATAAAGCGGTGTACCCACTGTCTCTCCTTCTTTGGATATGATATGTTACAGAGATTAAACAGCAAAGCAGATCTTTTTGGGGGAATTGTTAAAATGGAAGAGATATTTAAGTTGGTACTACATCAAAAGTGAATGAATCCTGGTAACATCTGAGAGAAAAGGACAGCAGAATATAAGAGAACAGAGAAACATTTCAGCCACAGGAAGGAAGTATGATGACACCTGTGAAAACCTGTCGAAGGTTTTCACATCTCTCTGTGGAGAATCCCATGAAAATTTCCAGAGAAATATGGGAGCATCTTTTGAATGTGGAAGCTCATAAAAGGGAAGAAGACAAAAACTAAGTCTAAATAGTGGGCACTTATTTGAATTACATTCCAAGATGGGGTATTTCTTATATATAGTAATCATCTCATGGTCTGGATTTTTATAACTTCTACAGTTCTCAAACCTTGAGTGATAGCACAAAAGATAAGTTTACTGGGACATGGCTAACTCATGGAGGCAGAGTGCTAAGCAACAGGACTACTGTCCTTCTAAAGATTAGAGACTCTGGTTCATCCTATCATTCCAAGACACAGCTGGGAAGCAGACAAACTCTGTTGGATTCTCGATACTGGATTTCTAACCTATGGAACTGTAAGAATAAATGCCTTATGTTTAGAACCATCTCTAGTTTTTGCTACTTTGTTGGGGAAGCAATAATGACTAAGGCGATAGTTTGAACCTTAGAGAATCTCAAATTAAAAGATGCAAGCAAGGAGTGGCCTCAGATGCTTGAAAATTTCAGCACTTGGAAGGTAGAGGAGAAAAGACTCGGAGCTCAAGGGCAAATCCAGACCAGTAAATCAAGTGATTAAATAACCACGTGTTGCTACATTAGGTAGTTGCTTCCTCTGGTACCCATGAATCCTACTACATGTTGTCCAAGCAGGTATCTGTCTTCAACTTTGTAGGAAATACTTTACTATTCATTTTATGTATTCAGAAGCTTCTAGTTCATTTCCAGGCTGCCCATATCTGAAATAATCACGCAAAACTGTTAATTACAATACTGTGGGAACTATTAACTCAGACTTCTTATTAAGTTACTCTTTCATGTTAAATTAATCCATTTCTATTATCTGTGCATCACCATGAACTGTGGCTTACCACGTAAGGATCTGTTTGGATGTTTTACTCCTTCGGTAACTATACAGCATCTCTCTGTCTCTGCCTACTCTCTCTCTCTCTCTCTCTCTCTCTCTCTCTATATATATATATATATATATATATATATATATGTATATCTGTTCACACTTCCCACCTGGCTTTGCTCTGCTAAACCATCAGCCAAAATAGCTTTATTCACCAACCATTAAAGCAACATACATACAGAAGAACATCCCACACCAATTTTAAGCAGTGCATGGGAGCATTGCAGCTTCTAAAACAATTACAGTCTGTGTTACCAACACTGAAATTTTTTATATAATTAGATGTTACCAAGCAAATGGCTGTTTTCTGCTTAGAAGCTCTGTTGTAATTCTAAATCTAAGACACAAGAATTAGGAAATATCTCTATTGCATTCATATTTCAATGTCATTTTAAAAGCACACATTTGACTCAGGTTAGAAGAATTTAGGAACATGTGTTTTGAAAACATCACATTTTATTTCTAGTATTTGTTTAATTTTTGACTTAGAGTCCTGTTGCATAATCCGAAATGGAATCTTTAGCCTAAGATCTTTCTGCCTCAAATTGTCAAATATACCCATCTTGGAAACATGCATAGTAAAGTATATTAAAGTAACAGAAAAATTTGGAAAATGACTTAGTCATTTTCCATCATTAAAGAAAATTTATAAGAAATTCAACTTAAGGAGAAAAGAATTATTGTGGTAAATAATTTCTAAGGTTTTGGTGTGTGGTCATGTGGTTCTGTTCACGCCACTCTTTTTTTTTTAATATGGTGACACAGAGCTTGATGGAGTCATGGAGGATGGAGAGGCTCACACTATAATGGGCAGTAGCCAAAGAATGAAATACAGGGACTCAAAACCAGATGTACTATCCAATATCTCCACCTCTAGTGACTTATATACTAAAGCCAATATCTCCTCGTGTCCTCTACAGTAACATTATCAAATTGTGGAGCCACCAATGAATTGATCAACTTCTGAGGTCACTAGCTTTTCAACAGTCCACAGGATCTCAATAATACGTTCACCATATGTGCCTGGTGGGACCTTTGATTCTCAAACTATGCCTATGAATGTTTTTGCAACCTCTAGAAAAATATTGTGCTCTGATTATTTCTGATTATATCAAAAGCTTGAAACTTTAGAAGAGTGTCTCTTCAATCTGGACATTAGTATTCTCTCGAATGACATTAAATATGCTTGTCATTTAGACTACTAGAGAGCAAAATAAGTCAAATGAAGTAATCGCCTGAATGTCCCTTTGGCGGTACATGACTGAGTTCAATCTGACTGTTCCTTGTTTCTTCTTATTACATATTTTGTCTTTAGTTATTATGAATAATAATAATGTGCTTTCACCTCATAATATGTTAGTGTGCATAGTGACACCATTTTATGAACTGGGCTAGTGACTGACCACTTTCTACAACAAGAATTGGGCTATCACCAGTTCCTGTACCTTCCATGTATTTAGGCACAGATTATATCATCCTGAAAAGGTAGACTAGAAGTTCTTAGGTTGGGAATCTTGATAAATCTTAGCTTCACTGTAAATAGTCCTTGTTTTAGCTTTTCTTTTTATGTCAGAAAATACACCTTTTTTCTTCTTTTCAAGAGCTCTAGAGATGTTCTGTAATGTAGACTTTAGGTTTTACCCTGACGGATGAAACTCAATTCTCATGTTTAATACGTTATTCATAACTTTATCATTACTTTTTGGCTCTTCGTCTTTATCGTCACTTCCCATTTCCCATGTATTGGAGATGTGCATTTGAGTGCTATTTTATTATAGTTTCCACAGAAAGAAAAATGTCTGTATAGTTTCAGTATTCAATACTCTATCTTCTAAAGGTAATATATTCTTTTTGTGTATATATTATTTTTCAAGGAATAAACACTATTTTAATTGATTATATTATTATTGGTTATTATTATGAGCAAGAAAGAAGGGAAGAGACACAGAGGAAGAGTATGTGAGTGTAAGAGACAGAAATAAGGGGCGTGAGAAGTGTGTGTAAGCGTGCACATCCATGTGTCATGGCAAGTACATGGAGATCGGAAAACAATGTTCTGGACTCAATCCTTTCATTTCTTTTGGTATCCTGAGATCAAAGTCAGGTTGTTCTCTGGTGAAGATGTTCATTGACTTTGAAGTTTATTATGGAGCAATCAGTTGAAGAGACTTTATTTTCTGCTTTTAATTATTTTTTTCTGAAGAATAGGTGTATGAAGAGTAATCTATAGGACTACTCAAGAACTAGAGAGAAAAGTGTTGAAACAACTTGAAAGCAGAAAAAATCAGAAGAAGCTTAGGTGTTCAGGTTTGACATATAGACTTTGACTTTATCAGATTTGCTATTTTATTGAATTGGTCATCTTTCCTGCCTTCCAATTTCTGTAGAGTACCAACTGTGATGTGAGCAAGACCTTGGCATGGATTCTTCCCTCTTATTGCCAGTTCCTGACACTTTTTCTGTGTTGCTTTGAAATTCTTTTAGTTTTCATTTTGTTGTTTTGTTGTTATTTCTATAAAGAAAGTTCCCAGGAGTTCACAAAGTCCATCATCTCGTTCTGCTCTTAGCCATAGATGCATTTAGGCATCTACACTATGTTTTCTACTCTGTAATGCTCCCATTTCTCCATTTGTTTCTGCCAATTATGTATTCACTTTAGTACACTCAATGGTATATTATATATTACCTCCTATTGTCTGTCCCCCTATACGTGTTTCAATGTGATCTGGCATGCTCCATTCCCCAGAAAATGGCATGATTTCATTCATGACTGAATAAAATTTCTTTATAAATACTTTTTTAATCAACCCATTCATTGATTAATCTTTAGGCTGGCTAGTGAAGTAATAATCATGGGAGTTTCAGGGCTGTGTTCACTGCTAGCAAAGAGTCTTCCCCATTCACATCAGGAATGGTGCTGATCTATAGGCTACTTCTATTTTTAATTTGATGAGGATCATCCATGTTGATGTCCATAATAACTGGTTTGATTATAATTCACACTATCAGAATATAAGAATAGTTCTTTCTTCAAAGCCTTATCTGCATTTGCTCTCAATTTTAAATGCATACTTTTTATTAAGAAAACATTTACCCATTGAAGAAAATGTCTTTGGTTTTGGGAAGGTGAAAACGAGGTGTGGAATAATGAATTATTTGGATTGCTTTCAAACATCACAGAAGCAGGTACACTCCAGGCTGATCTGCAATGAGTTTCTTTTGATTCTGTCCTATCAGGCACAGGCTGAAACACAGTGTTTCTTTTTTCTTTCTTTGTTTTCTTTTCTTTAATTTGAAATTAATTAAATCAAACACTGCCAGGCAGTACCTTGTAGCTGATGTGAAATGAGAAGGCTAACTTGCCTGGTGGTCTAGATCTTTGTGCTCTCCTACTATTGATTGGGGCAATGACAGTCTTCCTGGTGGAATTTTAAATGTGGCCCGATGCACTCAGGCATGTGTGGCCATCTAAATACAGCTCTAGACATCTTAGCAATTAGGAAAAAGTAATTGCTCTGAAGCCAGTTAGAAATACAAATTGCTTGTCGAATGAACAAAGTGTGTTCTCTTTGTCAGGGAAAGTATGCTGGAGAATTGTTGGTGAGATAGAAGGAAGATTCAGTAAGCAGTACGGTCAGAGGTTATGTATCAGCCTTTGTGTATTAAAAGCTCTAACTTTTAATGCTTAATGCTTATTAGAATGGGCTATTTAACTAATGCTTAAATTTGAGAAAGGTTGACTTCTGGAAAAATTTATGATTGTTGGTAATGTGCTATGATTGGAAAAATATACACACATACATGTGTATATATCTGAACTGCATGTATGTACTCCTCAAACACAGTATTCATCATAATTAAATATATAGTTAAAGACATTTGTATTCCTCTCTTTATAAAAGGTTTGTCATACCTCACTGTGTGACTAGAAAACAGGCCATCTGCTTTACACATTACCTATTTCCAAACAACAGGGATGTCTTGTCACTAGAGGGCAGCCATCATCTGTTACAGTCCAAGTGAATGCAGGAGATGCCAGTCCTAATGGGCTGTGAAACGAGGGATGTGAGAGCAGCAAGCTGTTGTCAGTTCCTCTTCCTTTAGAAAGAGGACAGTGTCATCCATGCTTTATTATATGATCAGAAATGGTCTGATGAAAAGCAAGGCAAACAGGCATTTGCAATACAGTTTGAGCAAGTTATGAACAAATATATCCTAGTTATAGAAAAAGATCTGAGTGTAATGAGAAGCATAAAGAAGATACACATGATTATCTTGCGCAATATTGATCGTTGGCCTGGTTCTCTGTGTTTGCTGTTTCCTTCAGAAGACCAAAGTTTCACACGAAGAAAAGGAGACCACTGAACACCCAGTTGTGGGGTGGCTCTCTTCATAATGGTCATTGGTCTACTGGGAGGATATGGATATTTTTTAGATTTTAGATGTGAGGCAAATCGAGGTAAATATGTTCTATTCCAAACCTGAAAAGGGGCAGCTATACAGAAGTTCTCATAGAAGACCTGCATTTTCTTGCCTTTAAGGAGATCTAACTCCATGCTCACGCAATGTGAATTAAAGATAAACACCAGCTGGCTTTGGTGGATGATGCACACCTTTTACACTAGCAGTCTGGGGACAGAGGCAGGAAGATCTCTGAGGTAGGGGCCAAGTTGGTCTACAGAATGAGTTCCAGGACATCCAAGGCTACACAGTGAAACCCTGTCTCAAAAGGGAAAAAAACACAAATAAATAAAAAAGAGAAATACCACTTATCATGGCCCAAGCATATCAAGCTTCTGTCCTTTCCCTCAGAACCAACTGACTAATTCAAAACTCATTTGCAAGACCCACTGGCCCCAGTAGATGTCAGTAATGACGTCTTTCACAGATGGGATACTTTTTTTTAAGTTAAAATGCTTTTTTAATTTTTTAAGTATTTTTTTATTTATTTTATATCCCAACCATATACTTGATAGAGACGATCCATTTTACCTTCTACAAATATGAAAGGAAAATATTTTAACTGATAAGAATACTAAAGAAGTCATGTTTTCACTCTGTTTAATTTCACAACAATTTCTAAGGCTGGTGACAGCACAGTCCATTCGAAGAGCTATGCAGAGATATCATATTGAGTATAAAATACATTCCAACGCAGGCTCCATTAGTCAATGCTGTGTAATAATGGCTATGCAGCGAATCTTTTAAAGAATGAAGATTTCCCTCATGTAGAGCATGCATTGTGAAGATAGACACATACACATATTATTCTTCTATTATTTTCAGATGTTTATAGGTGCATTATAATTTGAAATGGATACAGATACAATCATACAATATATCTAAATTAAATCTGCTCTGATCAACATTTAGGCAAGAAAAAGGCATTCGTGTGCAGGATGGCAAAGTTTTCAAGAGATTAGGAACAATTGTTCTCATCAGTCTAAGTAAATTTTCATATATTTTCTGTACAAAAGTTTGGACAAAAGAGTGCTTTTGTCATAACCTCTCTGAATGAGATTTGTACTTTGCTCAAGTGACAATTTTGGATTTTGCAGTCTTCTTTGAAACATACCCAATCAAGGGCAATGGTATTAGAAAGTTGTAAAATGATATTTACTCAGTAAGAAGTTTAATTCATTCCGTCTATACTTCACTTCTCAGAAGGACTTACAGTTCATATTACATTCTTGCATTAAACATGATGATGGCTATAACAATCAAAGCTATTTAAGCTCCCCAAAAGGGGAAGGGTGCGATTAAATGTAAAAGAACCCTTTACTTGATCTTAAAAGACTTGCCTTCCAGTCTTCACATGTTTTAATAAACTTCATGACCTTAAAGTAAGCGTATACTCTTGGCCACATTTCCACATCTGTGAAAGAGGCAGATTGGATTGGCTAACTCTACAGTTTCTTTTGGGGGCTCTCCTTCTCTTGGGTCCCCACATGCCTCCACCTTTGGCAAAGATAATTCGTTGTATCTTCATCAATTTCCCTTCACAGAACACAACCTTCATCCTGGAATGGAAAAACTACATTGGTTCACTAACAGTCAATAGCAGAAAAGTCAATATGTGGCAAAAAGCAGAGAATAAATGTTTGTCCAAATAAAAGTGGAGCATGGCAAGTCTTCTCTTATCTTCGTCAACACAGCAGCAGAGGTAAGGCCTGCTGGTGACCTGATCTACTTCATTATGGCTAAAGTAAAAATAGAGCCAGTAGAAAACCATGGAATGTTCCATGTCCTAGCACAAAACCATGCAGGCAGAACATGATTGAAATTACCCCTTTTATTTTCCAACAATGTAAGTTTCTAAAAATCCTGCATTTTCTTAATTTTAATGATCAGTACGAGAAAGCTGAATGCTGTCCTCAAGCTTTCCATTTTATTAACTCTCTCAGATGCCTTTTCTTTTCTGCCCTTCCTAAGTTCTCTAATAGATTTATATATAAGCAAGAGCTAGCACATGTAAGGTATGTGAATGTTGAGGTTATGAGAAATAATGATACATAGGATAGTTCATAATTTTCTTTCTGTTTTCATCCTAGAGTAGAAAAAATAGCATGGAGTATACACAGATTCTCATTCCAGATTCCCAGGTGTTTCTTACCATTTATTCTTAACCATTCCCAAATGAAATGGTTCGTTTTTAAAAGTGATTCAAGATGCTAATAAACAAATATAAAAAGTCATACAGTGAGCAGAGTAACATCTTAAATGTTGAACCTTCTGCTACTTTTCATTAAAAATCTGGGGTGTTGTGCAAGGGACTGTGATCTGCGCTTTTGTCTTTCTTTCTTCCTTGCCATGTCTGAAATCCTTGACATAGCCAGTATATATCTGAGAAAACGACCTTTCCAAGGCCGTTGTCTTTTCTCAAAATTCTTTGCTGTTCTGGCCATAAGGTTTAAGAAACCACTCAAGATTCTGACGACCAACCACAGTGGCCCAGCTGTCTGCTAAATCATCCCACACACCCTCCTCTGTGTTATTTTCCACTTATTTATCATGACACTCTGAAGGCCTTTTCATAACTCTAAGTATTCACTCAGGAGACGTAGGGGACTGGCCCTCGCTTGCCCTTTTTTGATGTGGTTGGCTAGCTTGTCCTGGAGGGAGTTTTCTTCCCTGGGGACAACTGCTTGATAAGAGCCTGCTGTGTCTTGTCTCAGAGGAAAGAACAAATCTCTGTAGTCTTAAATTGACTGGACTAGGGCCTAAATGCTGAAGTGCCGGGGACCTAAGGACACTGCACCCTTGACCTTCAAGCTGCCAGGCCGGTCAATGACTGCTGTGCAGCTGTGGCCGTCACTAAGAAACTGAGGGAGGATGAGAATGTTTTAACAATTTATGGAATAGCACTCAATACTGAGAAAAAAAAACCACATTTTGGTTACATAACTTTTAAGGAATGATTGTGATGCTAAAATTCTGTTAACTGCACTGCAGGAATGTAAGCACACTGATGTTTATTGTCATAATTTGTGTTGTGCATGAGTGCACATATGCTTGCTGCTTCTTATGTATCCAGAGCATCACATTGGCAGATGTCATCTCCTCCATCATCACAAGAATGGCGAACGTTTATCTAGCATTTACCATGTGTCATTTACTGCCCTAAGAACCTTGTATGTGTTTCCTTGTGGGATCAGCGCTGCAACTCTGAATTATTTCAACCATATTATATTTCTAAATGTTGCTACTATTCTCGTATTTCTGTAGGTGAGAAAAATTATACCTAGGTAGATTAAGATCTAGCCCAAGGGCAATGTAGCTTATAATTGACAGAGAATAATTTGAAACCATCACCTCTTTGTAGCATGTATTCCTTTTGGAATTTTCCTGAACTGCCACTGCGTGTAGGCTAGACACAGAAAGAATTCAGTTAACATGGGAGATACCTTCTCAAAATGAGGCCCTAAGGGTCACAGAAACAGTTATGGTCTCTAACTCAGTAGCACCTGCAGCTGTTATTCTTAGAACATCCATGATGTGATATGCTTAATAAACATCCTCCAGAAATAGCACTGGTACTCATTAAAGGGCAAGATGCACTCACTGGCAGCTAGGCATCTTAACCTGTCCAAAGGTGATGTGTTTTTAAAATAAGATGTGTGCTCCAGTTATGGACATCATGAAGTTTAAAAGCAGTGACACAGAAGAAGGTGGTGGGCTTTGCTATGACTTGCAGGCAAAATTAGAGATAAGTATGTGGTACTTCTAAGCCTTAAGGATAATAAAAATCTGATTCAGCAGGCAAGGTTGTTGTTATGATTAAATAAATGTTTCATATCATAGACTTAAGGAGCATATGAAAAGCATATGATGAACTGTTCACATTAGCTATTTTAAGGATGTTATTTTTATAAATTATCGTTATGATTATTGACAGTCACTTAGATCAGTTAACAGTAAACACAAGACTCTGAGTTAAAAAAAAAATGTGTTCACTTTTCTCAATGTTGTGACCTAACCCATGACAAGAGCAACTGAAAGAAGGGCTCATTTTAGCTAACAGTTTGAACATTCCTTTGTAGTGTGGTTATGGTGGTAAGAGTGCCTGCATTGCGGAAGGAAGGGCATGATGCTGGCACCATGGAGTGCCAGCACTAGGGAATTAGAGAAGGATAAATACTGGTACACCTTTAGCCTTTTCATTTTCAATCAGTATAGGAAACCAACTGATGGGGATGGTGCCCCCAATACCCAGAGGATCTACCTTCCTCAGGGAATCTCTGGAGGAACTGTAAACTCAGATGAACTCAGAGATGCTTCTCCATGATAATTCTAAATTCACTCAAGTTGCCATAATGAACTATCACTATGGATGATGTGGTCACCTCTTATAAGATGAAAACTTATTGCTTTATACAATGTCTTCAATTTTTTTATTTCCTTTTTCATTTCAGCTGACTCCTGTGTTAACGTTCTGTGGAGTGAGCATAGTTGTATGGCTGTAGCTTGCATCCATTAATCCAGATCACCTCAGAGAGCATCATTTTTTTTTGCATTAAAGACAGAATTTCAAGTACTCCGAGACATGTGAACTATTTGTGCATTTGTCTCTTCCCATCTAAGGAGGCATATACCATTCATTTCTGCTGTTTCTCTTTGGTTGTGCTTCTGTGATCCTTCTTAGTACTCATGATTCACAGAACGTGTTTCAGTTTGTAAATGCTCCTGCTCAAATGGGGTAAGTGGAGCAAGAGGTCGCTTTCCAGTAGAGTCTTCTCCCTGCACAGTATGAAATCAGTACCACTTGCAGACTAGACAGTAGAGTCAATGTAATTCACAGTGGATCACATGCGGAGGACTGGGCAGACCACTCACAGGCTAGACACCAATATCACTGTAATTGACAATGGATCCATGCTGATGACTGGGAAGAAAAGCAGCTGCCAGCATTCCTGAATGCTGACCTCCTGAGCTACTTATGAACCCCGATTTCTGAGGTGTTCTTGTTTTCATTTTTATGCCTTGTCAGGATAATTTTAAACTACAGTTCTTTCGGTGTTGGCCTCATCGGCACAATTATCTATTTAATAGATGTTTATTCAGTAACTTATTTTTTGTTTTGCTTTGTTTCTTGCCCAAAGAGATATGGAAATGAAAGACCAAAGCACATTTAGAGACATTTCTATTGGTGGATGTTCACTCATTCATTCATATATATGTGTGTGTGTGTGTGTGTGTGTGTGTGTGTGTGAATAATTCAGTTCCACGATTTTTTTTCCCACTCAGAATGCAATTTCAAGCATTCCTGAAAAATCAGAATGCAAATGCAGTCACGAATTGGCAGAAGAGTTGCACTCTGTTTAGGAGGTCTTCCTAACACTTCGTTCTAAAGTTAGTGGAAACTACTTAAATGTCCCTGAAATGCTAGATTCAGTCTTACCAAAGAAAGGAACTTCCATTGTGAAACCTTCACGAAAGCTGGATTTGGCTAAGAGCAGACTGGTTTAAGTAGCCCACAGCTTTGCCTGCTTACAGGTAAACATCCTGATAAATCTGACACAGCAGAATTAGATTCACTGTGTGACGAGCAGTCTTCCCCTTGCTTAGATTCATTCTGTTCCTATTCTATGCTGTGATCATCTCTAAGGAATTTTTTTATCATCTTAAAAAAGAGTGAGGCAAATTGCATAAGTTCATGTATGCACCCTCAGAGACATGAGCAGGATTGATTCCCGCCAGTTTCAGGGACTAGCATACAAAGAAAACAGAGGTGAACAAGAAGATAATTCTTTACCTTCTGAAATCTATGCAATGTTTATGTTTTGAATTAAAGCAAACCTTATTTTTAAAATATTACATATAATCTTACAAATCAAGAATATTAAAAATTTTGTATTTATACTGAGTTGTTTAATAAAAGTTATATTTAACTCAGAGAATATTTGGCTACAAGATTTGAATAAACTCAATTACTTTGAGAAATAAAAGAGGAAGATTCACAGTATACCACATTTTGCTACTTTGATACAAAAAACAATGTACTAAGGAGAATTACCACAAACATATTATCAGAAGCATCTAAGCTCAGGATAGTCAGTAAAGATAGAATGCTGCAATGCACAGGAACACAGAGGACCACTGCACAGAGGAGAAGCTCAGTTAGATCAGACGCTCTATGATACGAGATCAAATGCTAAGAAAAGATGTTAGAAAGGCCTCACTGACGCTGTAATGAAGAGGCCCACTTAAAACAGCCAGAGAAGCATGCTCTTTAGGAGTAAGACGTAAACCGGTTGGTGGAGGTGCATGCCTTTAATCTCAGCACTCGGGAGGCCAAGGTAGGCAGATCTCTATGAGTTCAATACCAGCCTGCTCTACAAGAGCTTGCTCCAGGACAGGCTCCAGAGCAACACAGAGAAACTCTGTCTCGAAAAATAAAAACAAACAAACAAACAAATAAATAAATAAAAATTAAAAAAATAGGAAGTATATGGTCACGAACATGATTTTTCTGGAAAGTTCATCACAGAAGTTGTGTGGAGGCTAATCTTAAGGAAAAAAGAGGCAGAGCCATGAAGGTGGATAAAGGACTTAAGGACAGTTCTAAAGAGAAAAGACGCGGGCCTGGACTGGAGAGCCACTGCAGCCACAGAGAAGAATAGACACATGGGCTCAGTGAGTCAGACACTGACATCCAGTGACACACCATGTCAGTCCTGGGGGAGGTAATGCATCGCTGTCTGGTAATGTGAGCTCATTGAGCAGCTAAGTGCTTTCTTACTATCTCTTGCTTGTCAGTGTTGGATTCCCTTGTTTGTCCTACCTTCCCAGTTTGAATATCATTTTTATCCTGATTGAGAAAACAGAAGCAAAATAGTCGCTCAGTCCTTCCAATGTCATCTGCTAATGTTACACCGTCTGGCCGAGGAAGCAGGCTATCTCTTGCTATGTCTCTCTTTGAAATCATATTTAAATTGCCCTTAGTGCTCTCTGAATGACTTGTCTCATTCTGTGGTTGAGCCATTATGATGTTCTTTTTAGAGGTTCTTGCTACTCTTTTAATTTTGCCCTTGGTGTGATGTTTTTTCCTCTTGGCTACCACTTTCTTGTATAGTTCAGAAAAAATAAATTGTCCATGTGCCTTCAGAGTTCTCACGGGTAAAATATGTATACTCCTAATGGACGTTGTGAGAAATCAGCAATAATTTTTACCACAGTGCAAACCACATTTCCTATATTCAAATTCTTTTTTTTGTTTTATTTATTTATTTATTTATATATTCAAATTCTTATTCCCATTTTATTTAACATTTCTTCCAGCTCTAGTTTTGCTCCTTAATTTCATAATTTATTTATTTAAATTTTGTTTATTCTAGTTTTCTGTGTTCTACGTACTTCTCCTCTTTCTAATAACACTCTTGCTTTATTATTAAGCTCCTATATCCCTAAAGGTATCTATATGTATCTGAACTTGTCAATTTTTCTTCCCTGATATTTTCTTCTTTGTAATATTGTATATTTCTATTATGCTTATGTTAATACCTGATAGGTCAAAGCCATGCAAGTAGGATTAACTATGGATACTGATACTTCAAGAGCGTTAAAACATATTCCTTATTTTAGATGGCTATGAAACGTGTGTGTGTGTATTTCTTTTGATCCAAACATTTAGAGATATTAAAATGAACATGTACAATTACTATTCTTAGGAGTGTCACTAATGAGAAGGCATTTAGGATTCGTGAAAATAAAACTTAACTAAGAGAAAAAAGAGAAGGGAATATCTCCTTAAAAATTATTCAACTTACTTGTTCAATCTAAGGTTTTCCAAAGGTGGATATATTTTCTCACATATAATAAAAATGCGATATTTTCTCCAGCTAAACACAAACTTTGTTATATTAAGCAAAATGACATACAATGAGAATTGAGCATATAAATATTTTTTAGATTAACCTCAATGAAAATTTTTCTGTTCTTGGATTTTGCACATCATTTCTTGAAGAAACTAAGTTCACAATTATTTATGAGATGTTCAAAATTATTTATGAGATGTTCTTTTACCTAATGCTATAAAACCAAGCTTACTAACCTTTTCTGATGATTTTAGCTTCAACTTAGATTTTTTAATGCTAAAATATTTATTTAATTTAATTTTCTATTTAACATGTTACTTTCCCCCCAACACAGGCTGATGGATAATCATAAAGGATAATCATACAACAAACTGATTTTGGATTTTATCTTCATTCCTAAAGTGAGACATCAACAGAAATTACTTTTGAATTGACACTGGGGAAAACAAAAAGCCTATATTAAGTATGATGCTTTCCAGGAACACAAACTTGAAACCGAAACTTTAAACTTTCTGGGCCAAAGTATTTATAATGATGAATGATGCTGGCAAGTTTCACAATTTCATCATACAGATAAGTAAAATATAGAATCAACCATGTTCTGATGGGATATTCCTGCTTTTCCCTGTTCCTTCATTAGCACAAATCATCTCTATATTACACTAAGTAAAAGTAAAGAGAGTTAGGAGTGACTTCATTGTGAGGTGAGCAGTTGAGAAGGGTCTGAAGCATGAACTGCAGTTTGGTTGGAATGCCACAGGTGTCTGATGTAGCTTTGCTGGTAATAACCACAAACACACCATGAGGTTAAATATTTTGCCCAGATTTATGAAATCCTCCCAAAACCAAAAAGATGATGGAGTCCCGTATGTAAAAGCAAAAAGCTTTTATTTTATGCAAGTTCTCAAACTGGGTCTCCCTGAATGTCCTACATACTGGAGTAATTGGAGAGCCCCGAGCTAAGTTAGACTTGCAATTTTTTTTTATAGTAGTCAAGGTGGGGGTGAGGCTTTCTGAGGGTCAGGACCCCTGATTGGCTGACATTTGTCTAGTGGTGTCCCAGTGAATGTGCTGGCAGGTGATCCTACCTACAGAGGTTGGCACATTAGGCATTTCCTTTGGATGGTCTGTTCTTGGGTGGTGCTGGGGTAATTTCAGTCTGTGGTTCTTCCTGCAACCAGGTATTGCTTCAGGGTAAACTGCTGAAACCCAGGCCTCCATTAAACTAGTGGCTGAGCCCTACTCCTGCAGGTGATAATGGTTGCAAGTAAAGAACTTCCTTTGGGTTGTCTGTTTCTGTTTAGTTTCTCATGGCTGGCTCCTACATTAAACAGATTCAGAATTTCACATCCAGATTTTATGAAATAGCATAGAAGAGTACTCTCTGGGGACTTCATGCATGCTCTGACTGTACGAGTCATGCATATCATCTGCAGACAGTCCAGGTTTCTTTTTGCTGACAATAAAGTAAGTTCCAAATGCTACTAGCCTGCTAAAAAGGAAATAACAAAATGATTCCAGTAGCTGAAAGAAAGGCTTGGCAGAGTCTGAATTTCTGATGAGCTCCAGGGCATGGATGTTGGTGAAGGTGAGAGGCAGGTGCATAGTGTTGGGTACATCCAAAGGCATCTGTACTTCTGCAGAGCAAGCAATAATGACTGTGATGCCTTCACGTTATTCAGTTCTTTGACTTATCTATAGCAATGCTGTCAAAAAGAAAAAAAAATCATTGTCTGGCTCAGCTACTTAGTATCTTTGATCACATTTCTTCTCCTTTATTTTAGTTTTTCTCTGATTCTCTGATTCAAATGCTCTTCTCTTTATCTAAAGGAAACAGACATGAAAGATCCATGCTGAAGTTGTC
>JAQHUG010000029.1:3333067-3344860 GCA_028555095.1 Dicrostonyx torquatus
TATTCTATTTATCTGTCTCTCTGGAGAACCTCATCTAATACAGAATGGTTGCAGAAAAAACAAAAGAAAAAAAAAACCAAACCAAAATATAAATGATAAATCTTTTAGAAGAGTGGGTGGAGAATAATCAATGAACCATAATAAGGGTTTATTAGTTTTGAGAATTCCATAATAGTTTGGATGCTATATAATTTAAAAACTCATGGGTCACATGTTCAAGACATCCTGCCAGTGGATGGCCATTTGGAAAACTAGCAGATCCCGAGGGTTCTGATATAATCAACAGATCAAGTTGTCTAATCCCCTGGTGGATTCCTAGATGACAGAAATGGGAGGGGGTGGGAAGAAATGTGACCGAACTGGAGGAAGCAGGTCCCATCTAGAAAGTCATGTGTCTTCCCCAGCCTATTGTTCACAGTCTCCTTCTTGACCACCACGAGGTGAGATACCCTTCTTCAATAGTTGTTCCTCACCACAGAGCCATAACATCGTCCCACAGTCATAGAGAGAAACTTCTATACATGTAAGCCAAAACGAAACTTCCCTTCAATTTCCCCATTTTTCTCAAACTGACAAAAAAATCTTTCTAATACAAATTGTTATTTTTTTTTCATGAACACCTAAAAATGTTTCTCTACATCTTGTTATCCTAATTTTAGGTTTTCCTTTCTTCAGGACTCAAATGCTTGTTAGTTTGACAATGCTGGAAATATAACTATTAGATTTTTTTCTGTGATTTCATCTTTAAATATAACATTTATGCCATAGTTCTCTTGTTTAAATTAATCCATAGCCCAACCCTTTCCTAACAAAATGAAATTCTATTCAGTGTCATTGCCTTTAAATTTTCTATAAATAGATACAGCATTCAAATAAAATTTCTGATCTTATGAAATACTTAATACTGACTGCAATTTAACAGGATATGGAATCACCTAGTAAAAAACAAAAACAATAACAAAACAAAAATTCTCTAGGCGTGTCTATGAAAAATTATCTAAGTGCTCAGACAGTGGATTGCAGTGTTCTAGACTACAGTACTAAATAAAATGGGAAGGAAATGCAAGCCCTGTCACTCATCTCTCTATGTTTCCTGACTGTTGATGTAATGGCAGCAGTTCCCTTAGGCTCCTCCTGTTGTCAAGACTTCCTTGCCATTAAAGACTGTACCCTCAAACTAGAGACCCATGTAAACCTATCTTTCCTTTCTTTTTTTTTATAAAAAAACCAACCACTCTCTAATTATTCTTTACACCTGATTCACAAGAGAAAAATCATCATTATTACTGGATACCTAGCAAATCACCCACCAGTTTTCCAAACCAGTGCAACATCAACCACATTCAAAATATTTTCCCTTCAACACAAAGATGAGTGTGGTCCTGACCACTCACCAAGAAAACTTCTCTTTGCAGCAGGTGGAGACTTGAAGCATAAAATCTTTCCCCTGTAAGCTGATTTTTGTCATGGGGTTTGTCATCTCAGTGAGAAAAGAAGCTGATATTCTTACTTTAACTCTACTCTCTGTGTTGTGAGTTGTAGTCCAGCTGAGTTCCTATCTGCTAACCATGTGCACACTTTGATATGGTCACACCATAACTCACAAAGAAAAGCCTTCTCATGGTCGGAAGTGACCCATTTGTCCTATGTTTGCTTTGTTATCTTTCTCACTTTTCATAGTCATACTCCTAGAGGGTCTAGATATTCTTCAGAAACATGACATTTACTTCATCAACATTTTATGGCATGCATTTTATGACACAATATTGCAATCACATTCATCAATAATGATCGCCATGGAATTTTATGCATCCTTAAAAATACCGTGTTTATTCCTGTATCAACATCTCTATTTGCCTCATATTACATTCAATGTCATGTAAGTAATATTTGGAATATATTTTTACTTTATTGGAACTTTTAAATAAATATTGTGAACTATTTTATAACAGAAAGCTGAAAGGAGCAGTTGCTGGGAAATTCATCGGTGGTCTCACCCAGAACCCAATTTCCATGCAATTAAAAGAAAACAAAACACCAAATATGATTCTAGCTCACTTGTTATGGAAACTAAGTCCTCCTTCTGCATTCCCTGTATGGCAAGTCACAGCAAAAAAGTCTAATCTATGGTGACAAACATCCCCTAGACTTAGCCGCTTAATGCATAATAGTTAATTTCTTGTTTATAACAAGTCCTCGGTATGTTGAACGACTCTCCAGGGCTGCTGTCATTCATGTCAAGATTCAGCAATAATAACTAATTCCAGGCTCAGCACCCAAGGAAAAGGAAAGCATGAGAAAAACTCACTGGATCTTTCCCTGTCATTTTGCTCATTTTAATTCATTAGAACATACTGGCCAAAACAAATAAGTGGTTATACAGAAGGAGTAACAAATTAAGCTCAGTCTTCCATGGTCAAGAAAGATCAGAACTAGATAGATATGATCACTACTCTCTCAAAGGGAGACACCACCTTCCAATGCATTGAATTTATCACGGATATATGATTTTAACTTTTAGGTACCTATCACACAATATTTTTTTTTGTTTTCTATGAATTTCAGTTAGGTGAAGATAAAATATAAATCATCTCATAACTGCTTATTCCAAATACTATAGCACCATGCAAAGACACCCTGAGACAATTTAATAGTTTTGTCATCCTCCTTAATTCTGTGGATTGGAATCTTGATGGTCACAAAATTTAAGTCGTCTTTCACTATCTGAGGATATTTGTGGTATGGTTTGGAAGATTCAAGTGACAAGATAGCGGGTTGGTTTCAGTGCAGTGTGTTAATGGTGTTTAAACTGCTAGGTACTAAAACACCATTTCAAAAAGGTTTCTTTATTTAAATCATGCAGGACAATTTGAAATCTTTGTTCATCCAGCACTGTCACTCTAGAATCTTTCCATGATGACTTGAGTACCAAAAGTAAACATCCATACAGTAAAAATGTTACCTCAGTTCAGATTCTTCAAGGCTACATTTGATCAACTTAGAAATTACATGGCATGAATTATTTCTCATTGTAGTGTAAATGGGTTACTAAAATCAGCTCAAAGTCTGAGGAAGAGCAATTTGACTTTATGTTTTATGGGGGAGTAACAAGACGGAGGAAATGTGAGAAAAGCATTACATTTGAGGCAGTATAATTTCATCAGATTTTGTCTCAATTGCCAACACAGGGTAATCATACTATTAATCTCTTCAACTTGTAGTGTGGTTTCAATTTTACTTAACACTTCTCAAAACTGCAATTTTGACTATCCTTAAATCTTAAATATCTATGTCCACCAATATAGTTGAATTTCACAGTGAACCGGAACTGACCAGTTTCCATCAATACATATAAGGAGATAATCCTGAATTATGTCATATTCAGTTGCCTGTGTGTAGCATGATTAACAAAATCCCATAGACAAAAATTGGGGTTCAACCTGAAGGAAGAAAATCCAAACAGACAACCACTGGCTCTTACCTCAACCTCAGTCCGAAATGGTGATCCTGCCTCCAGGAATCTCAGAATGAAATTGTGTCTAAGAACTGTTGCCGGGCGGTGGCGCCGCATGCCTTTAATCCCAGCACTTGGGAGGCAGAGACAGGCGGATCTTTGTGAGTTTGAGTCCAGCCTGGTCTACAAGAGCTAGTTCCAGGACAGGCTCCAAAGCCACAGAGAAACCCTGTCTTGAAAAACCAAAAAAAAAAAAAAAAAAAAAAGAAAGAAAAGAAAAAAAGAACTGTCTACTTCCATTTTATATTCCTCTCTAGTGCTGGTATTAAAGGCATGCACCACTACTGCCTGATTTCTATGGCAATCTAGTGTGGCTAGCAGGATTAAAAGTGTGTGTCACCATTGCCTCATTTGTAAAGTTGATTAGGGTGGCTGTTTTGTTTTCTGAACTTCAAGCAAGCTTTATTTATTAAAATACAAATGAAATATCACTGCAGCTGTGACTGCAGCGTGGACAAGACCATGTATGTGCATCACATTCACAAAACTGCATTTTCTCATTCTCCAGGAATTTCTTCTGTGGTTCCAGCCTCTGGTTCCTTACAGTCTCTGACTCAACACTGTCTAGACTCATCAGGAAAAAAACAAAACAAAAAACAAAACAAAACAAAAAAAAAACAAAAACAAAAACAAAAAAAAACAAGTATAGGTTTTTGTTCTTGGTCCTCTTTTACTTTATTTCCAACTTTACCTGCCATGTAATTAAATATTAAGTATATTTCTTCTAATACATTGCCTGTTTCCATATTGGTAGAGGCTGTTACCTTATAGATAAAACACACTTTGAACTTCATCCAGTGTTTTGTGTATATGAGAGTGAAAAGTATTGGTTGGGTTAACTCATAAAGGAGTCAAATAATAAGTAGGACTTGTTAAAAAATGAGTCAGGGTAAAAAAACATTCAGCCAAGAATTATCAATGAATTTTAAGATTAAAGGACAAAAGTTAAGCAGCAAAGTAATCACATATTAAATCTACTGGCTGGTTATTCTCAATCTGAAACAAGCATAGACATTGTCTGAGAAGGATCTTCACTTAAATGTCGCCATAAAATTGTTTTTAAACAAGCCTTTAGGGTGTTTTCTTGATAAATGATCAGTGTTGGGGGGCCCAGTACACTGTGTGAGGCAAGTGGTTGTGGGGTATTTAAGATGCGAACTTAACAAGACATAAAGAGCAAACCGGTAAAGGGAGTTTTTTTGTAGTATTTGCTTTCAGATCCTGTCTCCAAGTTCCTATTTGAGTTCCTATCCTGACTCTGCCTTGATAGAGTGTGACATGGAGTTTTAACATGAAAGAAGCCAATCCATTCCCATTTTATTTTCATTTGATGCTGGTAATAATGTTTAATCACAGCCACAGACACCCTAAGTAAGTCATTGATGGATGCCAGACAAACTTTTATTCATTACAAATTAGAAAAATTTGGAGTAAAAAAATTATAATAAAAAAATTCAGTAACATTATATTGTGCCCTCTAATATTAATTCACACAGGGGAACACATCACTTCTTGGATGTCTGCTACTATCTCTGGCTAAAGAAATCTGATTATCAAAAATCCCCAGAGAAACCCAGAGTAACATGTTCTTTTCAGACAAACCTATAATCATGGGTTCTTTTGAAGTGTCCAGGTTCTAAGTTTGAGGAAGGACAAAACACCTCTAACTGAAAGATGGCAAAAAGACGGTAAATAAACAAAATAGATAAGGGCTTACTGTGTTTGTTTACTATGAGGTTCATTACTGACATAATTGTGAAGTTTGAGTTAAGTCTAAAAATTTATTGCTAATCAAATGCGATGGTTTCTTGTGAGAAGTCCTTCTGTATATGTGTTGCTTTTATTGGTTAATGAATAAATCTGTTTCAGCCAGTGGCTTAGCAGAATGGGGCAAGGTTGGAATTCCAAGCAGACTGAAGAGGAGAGAGTAGGCAGAGTTAGTGAGAAGCTGTGTAGCTCCTGCTGTTGACAGAAGCTTCTGTTGGAGCATGGGGAACCTTAGCCGGTAGGCTACCACCTCATGGTGATGCACAGATTAATGGAGATGGGTTAGTTTAGGATATAAAGGCAAGCATGAAATATGCTCTAGCTATTGGCCAAAGAATATTGCAAATAATATGGTTTCTGTGTGATTATTTTGGGGCTGAGCATCCAGGAATGAACTAACAGCCTCCTGCCTACATTCTTATATGTGAACTATTGTTGTATAGGACAGAATGTCTGTTATACAAAATTAATATATTTTGGAGTGGTCTGGTATCAAAACAAATAAGTTCTTACTATGTGGGAATATTATTGAACGTAAAGCAAAAGTCCTTTTAATATGTGCATATTTAATGTGTTATTTTAATGTGTGCATATAACTCATGCATAATATTTCATGTATGTATGTGAATACAAGAGCAGGTGTGCCATGCTACATTTTCAGAGATCAGAGTGGTGTTGAGTGCTGTTCATGTCTTCTGTTTTGTTTGAATAAGGTCTTTTGTTTAAACCATTATGTATTACCATCTACCTCTCTCATGATTTTCCATGAACTCTTCTTGCTTCACCTCCCACATCTTCACATCCACACTCCAATCTGTCTATTGTATTGGTTTAGGGAATGCAAAGTAAGTTCCTAATAGACGCATCCCAAGACCTTTACTCGCTGAGCATTCTTCCCTTCTAGATATTCTTTTTAAAGTGATCCAAATATTTCAAATAGGAGGTTTTACATAAAATTCAAAAGGTATTAATGACAAATATCATTGATTTTCTCTTAGTCAAGTTTCCTGATATATGTTAGAATTGAAATACAGGATAAGATATTGCCATGCAGGAGCTACAAGTGTGAAATGATACCCAAAGTTCTGAAGTATCAGCATCCAGTTTTCCAGGCACGCTGCATCGGGCAGTCTGAGCATACAGTGACAGCCACATTGCTTCCTTATCTAGTGCCTGCAGGACTGTTGTGACCTAACCTCAGTCTTTCCCCACCTCTACAGTCTCTCATAGATTGATAAGAAAGCTGTGCTTTGGAGATACACAAGTGGAATTTCTAACATGAGAAGTGAGGATGGTAATCATTACCTTGGAATAAGTCCTTTATTCCTTCTTAGTGCCAGACTGAACAATTTTGTTGGTTTTACTTAAATTTTGATATTTCACTTGTGAATGTATGAATATGTGCATTTTAATGAGTAATATGTGAGTATTATGTTAGGGAGAAGATAACTTGTAGCAGTGGGCCCTCTCCATCCACATGATAATTTCCAAGGACCAAATATGTCCTCAAGCTCAGTAAAATGTGCTCTCATCCACGGAGCAATCTCACCAGTACTAATTAGATTTTGTACTGTAGATGGCTAGGACATTCATGGCTTACATTCTACCCATGAAAGAGGATTTCAAAAAATAAAAATATAAAAGAATCTCATCATGGATGTCTATGCTTTATTCCCAAGCACCTGGGAGACTGAGGCAGACAGATCCCTGTGAGTTTGAGTTAGAAGTTACCCAGTTCTACATAGTAACACATTATCTCTTGATTTAAAAAAAATATAAACCCTCTCTTTCTGTCTGAAAGTACTAAAACCTAATTTATGTTGACTGTTTCTGTGTCACATCCATCTATATGTATACACTCATTTTACACTTCTTTTTGTGTGGAAATGGTGACTTTTTAAACAGATATAACTAAGCAAATAACAAGTAGTTAATGACTTTGAAATTATTTGTACATATGTGAGTATAAGAATAGAGGTAATATTTAGGAAAGATGACATCAGTTCTATCTGTGCCTCATAGGTCACCTCTTAAGATCTTCTAGTGCTAGTAATGATTCACTTCTGTAAACCCTTTTATTGTTTGATCCCTCTCTATTAGATAAGAATATTTAAATCTACATAGACAATCAATCTGCTCTACCTAAATCATCTTCCTTCCCTTTATTCCAGAAAACATATTAAGGCCAGGCAGGGAGATTAGCAGATGTAAATATGGATAAAATCTGTGAAATTTCCATAATAATATTTAAGTCCTTCAGGTGGTGTCTCTTGTAAGGACTGACACACATGGTTGCTGTCCTTCCCTGAAAAAGTACTGTCTACTTCCTCCTTCATAATTAGATTAATTGTGTAGATTTTATCCCAATTCTGCTCTTGAGATAATCTTGGTATTAAATTTTGTATGCCATAAAGTGTCTAGTTACATGTAGCATTTTGTTTAAGTTTAAGCAATGTGTTCTGGAGAAGCATAAGGATGACAACACATCTTATCAGTGTGAAAGCACAAAGGGATTGTATTACCAAGGAGAACTGTGAAGAGGACTTCCTGAAAAAAATTCAGAAAATGAAAATCTTCAGATGGTAACTGCTGGCCTCTGCTCACTTTTCACTTCTTTTCTTTAATTTTCGTTTATTCCCCAGATGCATGCCCATGGTTTTGTAAGATTTCCCTTTATTATTCAAATCCTGGTCCTTATACTCTTCTGCTTCTTTCTTCAAATATCTATAAGTTCTATGTTAACTAATCATTACAGTGATACTGCTGGACCTCCAAAGGGAGCAGAAATGAAGAATCTTAGTTTAGATATTATTTCACTGATTTATAGCAAAATAGAATAAAGAGCAGACCTTACAAAATGGAAGGCTTGTTTCTCTATCACTTGAAAATCCCTGTGTCTAGATACTCCATTGAATGCAAGAAAGTAAGACAGCTATTCCTGCTTCATTCATCTGGATTCCCTAGAGTTTGTCACTATTCCCTAAGATGTTTCATTCATGACTTTATCTACAGGGACAAAAAAAAAAAAAACAAAGTCTACATCAAAAAAGCTAGCCTTTAAGGATTGGATTCAGAAATGGTTCACAAAGACTCTATTCATTAGAAAGTAGACACAAGGGTGTATCAAGGGAGGGCTATCAGCTCTTTCTTGATGACAATATGATGAACATTCCCGGGCTTCTTTTCTTGAAGAGAAAGGGAGAAGTCCATGACAGGGGCATTTGCAGTCTCTGCCAAGGAAGCTGTATTGGAACATAATGATAGAGCTACTCTATTTATCAATCTTGTTTACAGAAAAGATGATGTGGAGAAACGAAGTCATGGCAGAATGCTCAGTGATGGTTGGAAGGCGGTAAGAGGAAGAGGAAAATAGTATTCGTAGGGAACATTGACAGAGTGGTTCAGAAAACCAGTCATAATTTCCTGTGGGCCAGATACCTCCTGTATACAGTAAAGGAAATACAAAAACATTCTAAAAATGAAGGGCCAACTTGAAAATAATTTTATTTTCTGGAAAAGACATAAGGTTTAATGTTATGGCATTAAAGTGTTGATATTTTGTCAACAATAAATTGGGTCTTTTACCAGAAAGCTGACTAAAAGCCTAGAAGGATCACCAGAAGGTAAGTTCAGAAAGATGATCAGTGTGCTAATTGTCTCTAGGAGAACTCAATAATCTTAAACTTTAACTAAATTCCCAAGCTTTTCTCATTCAATGCATTCCTTTTTTTTTGTTTTTTTTTTCTTTTTTTGTTTTTCAAGACAGGGTTTCTCTGTGGCTTGGAGCCTGCGCTGGAACTAGCTCTTGTAGACCAGGCTGGTCTCGAACTCACAACTCACAAAGATCTGTCTGCCTCTGCCTCCCGAGTGCAGGGATTAAAGGCATGCGCCACCACGGCCCAGCTGCATTTCTTTTTTCTCTTTCTTTCTTTCTTTCTTTTTTTTTTTAAGACAGAATTTCTTTATAGCTTTGGGGGCTGTCCTGGAACTAGTAGACCACACAGGTCTCAAACAAACAGAGATCTGCCTGCCTCTGTCTCCCAAATGCTGGGATTTAAGGCATGTGTCACCACTGCCCAGCTCAATGCATTTTTTTTAAATAAAAACTCTTCCTGTAGTGATGATTCCTCACAACATAACTCTAATTATTTATCCACAAATCCATGTTTGCCTCCCTCAAAAATAGTCTGTTCTTACTCAGAATCTATGTTACTTTCTCATTGCTAAAATTATGCAACTTAAGGAAAAAAAAAAAGCTTGTTGTGATGTCCAGTTCCAGAAAGTTACACTCTATCATGGCAGGGAGAAACTGTAAGCCATCATGGAAGATATGGTCCCAAAAACTGAAGGCTAATTGCTCATGTAGCTTCCAAGTGACAAAAACAAATGCAATAGGAAGAGGTCATTTCTTTCAGTTAGTCTCTACCCTATGATGCTTAGCAGCCTTCTCAAATACTTCTACTAGCTGGGACCAACTGCTCAAACATAAACTCGTCAAGAATATCTTACATTGTGAATACAACCCTGTATTTAGAGTAATCTGAAGACAATGACGAAGTAACCTTTAAGATCATAGTGAATCTGGCATATCGAAATAACCCATTTGTTGAATATACTCACATAACTGTCTTTCTTCCTAGGTTTGAACCCAGTCATAAAAATTTACTAGAGAAATACTATACAATTTAACCATCTTAAGATATGACTTCTTTACTGACAGAGATGGACATTTCTGTTAATATTTGTACTTATTTAAGAGGCTCTCTCTCGATTCTTTGAGACATTCTTCATATGTATCAACTTTTGGTACTAGGATTAAATCTGTGAAGAAGCAGGCCAGAAATTCATTTATACTCATTTTTCTCATTAATGTTGTTTTGTGTTCTCATCTGCATAAGAAGGACCTATTGAACAAAAGACTCTTTCAGAAATAATTAAGAAAATTAGATAAGATCTAAAACAATTTGCTCATGAATTTATACATAAATACATAATTTATTGAATACTTATATTGTATAAACCAATTATCTTCTAATTTTTTATAATTTCATATAAAGGATTTCTTTTATAAATAGCCCTAAACAAACTTCAGATATATTTGTTCAGCTATAGGGGAAATGATATTTTGAAAATGAACCAAGAATCATAATGTGTTCATGACTGTGGTAGAAATGTATGTTCCATCAATTCCCATATATTCCTAAGTTCTTCCAGTTTGGGAGACAAAATAACAAATGAGTGATTCGCAATGATTGGTTGTTTCTTATGTGGCTTCAATTTTTGGAAAACCGGTTAATTAATTGAACATTATATTCCAGACTTTAGAAATTTCTCACTAAGGAAGATAGACTATAAAGGAACAGCTGGACTAAAAGGATGGCTCATCCAGCAGGGCAAGCACTTCTCTTAAAGTGGACAAGAGTTCAGTTCCCAGCACCCAGATCTGGCAACTCACAACTGCCTGTGATGTCAGGGGCTCACACCTTCTAACGGCCTCTGTGAGCACTTACACAAATATACCATACATTCATACAGAAACACACACTTTCACAGAAAAATAATAAGTACGTCTTTTAAAAAGTAAAACAAAACATTGACCTCATGTAGCTTACATTCAACTGGAGTTTTGCTCTTGAAATAATTTTACTGCGTGCGCAGTGCCATAATCTTACCTGGCACTTAACTACTGGAGTTTATGAAATTCTGTGAGTTATACCTTATTACTCTTCTTAAGACACAATCTGTTCGAATATTTTTTAGATATGAGACTGTCATAGTAAAGGTGGAAATATCCCTGCAGCAGCACGTGACAGAACAATGAGGCCCATCTCATGCCTTTCAGGATGTGGAAGACAGTTTGTTGGAAGGATCTGGGTCCTTCTCATCATCAAGTAATTCATCTATTAACAGAGACAAAGACCTTCAAGGTCTGACTAATCATTTAACACTTGAACTCTGCTGGTCATGCTTTAAGATTAAACCACAACAGCTGCTCTCCTACTTGTTCCATTGTTCTCAGCAGCTGCAGGTGCCACTCTGGACACAAAGTCACATCGTGCCCTGTCTTTGCAAGAAACACTATTCATATTCCTTTTGCAACAAAAGGCAAAGCTGGAATTTGGATCCTGGTCTGTGTAAGAGTCCCTTTTGCGGATCTCCTCTCCCACACCATCATTGCTCACTGATGTGGGAGTGTTACTCTTATTGGTTGAATAAAGAGCTGCCTGGCTTATAAGGTGGGTCAGCCCTTAGGTGGGCAGAGTAGACAGAACGGAAGTTCTGGGAGGAGAAGAAAGGAAGTGAGCCAGACGCCACGAGCCACCATTGCAGATGGATGCAGGTTAGACCTTTCTGGTCACCACGTGGTGACTTACAGACTTTTATAATGGGTTAGTTTATGAAGTGAGGGCTAGCCGGAAAAAGGCTAGTGATAATAAGCCAGGCAGAGTTTAAATGAATACCATTCTCATGTTCTCATTTCGGGCATAAGCAAGCAACCAGCAGCTGAGTGG
>JAQHUG010000029.1:3351713-3370603 GCA_028555095.1 Dicrostonyx torquatus
TGTTTGTTTACAATTAAATGGGGATATGATATAGAGACGAAGACTTTGTATTTGTTGTATTTGTATAGATCTTGGTCTATTGATGCAAGTCTGAGGACAATTTTTTATATGTACATTTCTGCTCTTGATTAAGGTATTGGGCTTGTGAAACTCATTTAAAATGTAATGTGTAATTAAAAATATAGTCATCAAAAATAGTCGAGCTTGTGATCATGTTAGGATTTCAAGATGTATAGAGATATATTTTTGTCAGATAGGTATTCTTTAAACCTTTCAAAGACTAACAGAATATGCCATTTGCAAAGTTTTAATAACTTAGGACTTTTCATGACAATGTGACTCATCTGCTCCTGGCAGCATCAAATACTTCAAGAGGAAGATGGACATCAAAAAGACTCCTTATGGAGTTTGTTAGCCATTTTGGCAAGAAACTGCTCTTGCCTGGACTGCTTGGGGATATGCTATGTAAACTGGACATGCAGGACCCACAGAGAAATGACTTCTGAACTTATTTAAAGTTGAAATTGTCACAGTACAGGCACAGTTTGCTATGAGTTAACAACATGAGAGACCTGGCATTTTACTCTAGCAATTCACAATTTTTGTTTAAGTTTTTCACTTAATAATTCTTCTGAACTCTTCTATTATCATTTGGGTTGGTTTAATCTTATTTTTGTTTGTTCTGTGAAGTATTAATGTAATCATGCTTACCCATGATATCAACCATTGAAAAAAGAGTGAGTCACCAGGAAAAATCCAGAAATACTATAAGGCAAGAAGATGATATTTGAACAAAAACAGAAAACAAGAAATTTCATCTGTATTTTTCTTCTTAAAAACATATTACATTTATAAATATGTCATTATGTATGTCAAAAGCAAATGATATGTGTAAAGCAATATAGAATAGGAAGTCCTGAAAATATATAGTTATTAAAAAATTTAGTCTTGAGTGATTAAGTCAAAATATGCTAGAGTCAAGACATAAGACTCCTGTATTCTTAACACTGAAAATACCATATACAGGATGTTTTGCTTCTTTATAGTCAGAAATTCCCTTATGTCCTATTCTAAAGAGACACCATCTCTCAGTGCAATACAACTTTCAGAATTTATTTAAATTGAAATCTCTATGAAATTTGAAAACCATTATTTGTATCTTAGTAGTCAGTAAGCAAACAAGCTTCATGGGTTACAGTTTGTCTTTCTTCTGATTCTGAACCAACTTTTAAATCAAATGATGAAATTAGGTTTCAAGCATTTTTCAAATTTTCATAATTGTATTTTTTCCCACTTGATACAGTATAAAATATTTGCTCATAATATAATTTTTTATTCATTTGTTTTTTTTATTTTTTCTTCTGAATAATATTTGTTCTAAATAACATAGCAGATGACAATATTCTCTTAGAGATCTGGTGATATGAAAAATATAAATCTAATCATGAAAAATTTGTATTTTTAAGAAAAATAAAATATCCATCTAATAAAATATTAGTAAAATAGGAAATGCTATTTGTAAGAATGGAAGATGAGATAATTACATCATTCTCTGTTTTTGCCTTTGTCCTGTCTGTATCTCTGAGGCTCTGTTTGTCTCTCTGCCTGTATTTTTTTTCTATTTTTCTCTAACACACATTTATACACACATACACAGACAGACACACACATAACTATAAAGTTGCACAGGAAACAATGTGGTCCCAAATTACATACCAACACTGTAGTACTTAGACTTTGTTGCTAAGTTGGCCATGTTCTGACACACCTAGAACCTGGACAGCACTGCAGGAGGGAGTGCTGAAGGTTCTTTCAAGGAACAATTTACCCTGCACTCAGTGAACTAAATCAGGAAAACATTACACTCTTTGTGAGCAGCACTATCAATAAGCAGAGGGACCAGATAATACTGGGAGCAGAATAGGGTGCCCCAGCATGCCCAACTTCTATTTCTGCTGTTGGGAGGCTCTAGCTTCTTTGTTTTTTAAATGCGGATTCACCAGCAACCTTCCTGGGGGTTTCAAGTGTTCAACCTCAGAAAGGTCTTCAAAATTGTTCTTTCTTCTTCTTGGACTTCCAGCTTCTTGTTAGGAGTGACCACTGAGTTCCCTGCTCTCTACTTTACTGACAATTATTGTGAACCAGTCGAAATCTAAACATCTAAGTCAATGTAATAAATACCTTCTCCTAATTGTATACCTGTTCTTTTGAATTTGTTGCAATAATTCTACGATAGAGGGACCTTAGTGGTGGGTGATTCCAAATTATGAAGGGTGAGAACCCGCAGTGGGTAAGAGACAAATATGCCATACAGACAGAGTTTAAGTGGGGAGTTCTATTGACATCATGGGAGTGGGGTAAGGAAAAGGAGAGAGAGAGAAAGAAAGAGATGTGCAGAGTGAAAACGTGGAAGAGAAAGAAGATAGAGAAGTAGGCAGAGCTTTGCCTTTTACAGAGACAGGCTATAGCTTGCCTTGCACACAGGCATGCAGGGTGTAATTGACTCCATCAGGCCCTCAGGGGACGAGGTTTGCCTGGAGGCTAATATTCCTACCTTCTTAAAAGGTGACAGGTTACCTGTGGCAGGTTAGGAAAATGAGGGTGTTGACTTCTTGAGACTACTTCCTGCTGATCTGCAGTGTCTACCACCTTTGGAAGACCTGAGAAAGCTAGGGTAGTTGGGTTTTACACTGCTGTCCAGGCTATGTGGAAAAACCTGGCACCTCTTAGACCTGACAAGATGCTGGCAGAGCAGAGGACATCTATAAATTTTAGAATAAATTTTCCTTAGGTCCTGGTATCGAGGAAGTGAGGGGGGGTATCAAGACCAGGGAAAGGTGGGAAGGCTTAAGTTGCTTAGAGTAGAAAGAACGTATCTGACCTGTTTGAGGTGAATCCAAGTCGACATTCTGGAACTCAAACAAGAATTCTTTGAATATGTGAATATCTAAAGGTTTAGATACATTAGAAACACAGTATACTCATATCAGAAACAATTTTGATTAAAAGCATTAATACTCTCTCTTTGATCCAGAAAACTGTGGCAGATGTTTTTGCACAATGAAAGACATCTTTGAGGTCTCTAGTTAGAAAACAACCAAAGGGGATTTAAAATCTTAAAATGGGGCTATGATGACAGTGGTAGTATTCCGCCAGAGCTTGATTAATGGCTTATCATAAATTTATTGATAAATATTAAGACTATCAGCACTTAAGCCTTTTCCTTCAAACCTCTATAATTTGCATTTACACACACACACACACCTTAATAACTTACATTTCCACACCTTAAAACCCCTCCTTAGACGCTGAAACATGGTTAGATCCTCACATCTTGAACTTGCTTCATAAAACAACCATCCCTTTTCATCATGATGGCATCGCCATAACATTTTGAAGAAATCTGTTTTGTGTGCTTGTCTCTTCTTGAGTCTGGCAATGAGGTAAGTTGTATCTAGACTTAGTATTGGCTCTAGGAGAGTGAGGCCTTTGACCTGAATTTTACACGGGGAACTGAGTAAGCAGCTGAAATTTTGGTTCCCGCTGGCAAGCTGGCAGAGCTATTGGTCGTCAAACTGCGTCAGAGTTCTTGAAGAGTATAAACTTTACCTGAGTTAATGATTAAAAATGAGAGACTTACTTGATTGGCTACCTAGGGAAGTCTCTCCAGGGTCCTTCATGTTCATTAAGGGCAAGTCTTAGGACAACATCCATCTTCCAGCTGGCAGAGGTAGGCCCCGGAAGATATGAAAGGCTTCTGTGGAGTAAGTACTTGTGGGAGGACTTTACCGTTGTCTTAGACAACTTAGGCAATTGGCTTCCCAGTGTCCTGTCTGCCATCCATGGTCTGAAGAGGGTCTTAACAGCAGTTAAGGTAAAAGGCAGGCTTTTTCATTGGTTAATGCTGCCTCTTGTGAAGGAAGATCCAGGTGGAGGTTCTTCTGTCCCGTTCCACCTTCTTTGGAGGAAAGAGGGGTACTGCCAGAAGCTGATCTCTTTATTATGACAAGCCTTTTCAATTACATATTTTAAATGCCATATTCTCCAGAACTCTGAGCATTTGAGGACTGTCTATTGGGTCTATCTGAGTTAAGACTACAATGATTACTAGCACAGGATCTGCCTGGAGAGCTGGATCCAAGGTGAGAGGTTGTGGAGGAATGTTTTACCCAGAGTCACTCAGCTTGACTGTAAATGGTTTTAACTTAGCAGGTCAGGTTTATGTTTTTGAAGGACAAAACAGTAAAGAAATAGTCCCTTTGCCATTGCATTGAAGCTTAACACTAAAAACTGACAATAGTGAATCTTTAAGTTAGCTTTGTTAATCTGAAATAGGTCTTTATAACCTTAATTTTTATCATTTTATAGATCATATTCTACAGCAGAGTTTAATCAATATATAGTATGTTATAACAGATATACCCATATTTTTACCATCATTTTACTTACCAATTTGAAATATTTTAGACTTTTTATTGGCCTAGAAGGAGATACAATGAACAGAGCTCATTAGGACTATTTAAAAGAGCTCATTATGGCTGTTAAAACATAATTTTTAAAACAATATATGACCAAAATGTACAGTTGAATTCATGTTGCATACACACAGGGTTAAAGCTAGTTTATACTCACACATATAAAGTTAAAAGTCACAAGCATACATATACACATATATGTATACATACATATATATATGTATATATATATATATACATACATTCTTAAATGAAACAGGGGGTGAGTATATAAGAAGGGAGAACCGGTGTGTGTTGAATGAGAAGAAGCTGTCTGTAGCAAACAGACATGGCATTTAAAGAGAGAGTAGACAGACACGTGCAAGACTTTGGAGCAAAGAAAAAGAAGTTGATTCAAGGTAGGTGGGAGATAGCAGATCTGCTGCAGGTGCGGTAGGCAGGTGGGGTTCCTGCATGAAGTGTGTGCCCTGGCAGCCCTACCGAAAAGCACACCAGTGCGCAATCATGCCACATGCAACAGAGTCAGTGTAAGAGGAATTAGAGACAAATATATGTAAAAGGTAAGAGACAAGGGAAAGAACACCCTGGGTCTGCTGACCTGTACCCCCTCGCTGCCCGGGCCAGCAGAATGGCACAGCAGTGGGAGGGAGGAAGGAAATAAACAGACAGGACAACAGTACAAACAGAAGAAGGAGACATTTTGAACATGAGCATGAGATGCCTAGTGAAACAACTTTTAGAAGGGGCTGGGTTCATGGGAGGATCCCACCCCAAGACAGGCTCAGCCTTAGCCATGGTGGGAGGTGGTGGGAGGGAGACAGCAGCGGTGGTGTCAGCTGCATCAGAGAGGAGAAAGTCTCAGCCAGATCACACCCTGGGAGCAAGAAGCAGACAGACAAGCAAAGAGAACAGGGAAAAAGCAGAGGCTGCACTTCCAACTATGGACCACTGGTGGACTGTACGGTGCCAATAAGCAATCATAAGGTTGAATATCTGAGCGAGAGGGTGCAGTTTCCATTAGTGAAGTGGGGAATATCCAAAGCCTGAAATCTCCAGAATCCCTGAGACTAAGAGAGAATCAGATTTGAGAGGCACAGGCTGCTTCTGTGGTTCATCGAGCACAAAATCGGGGACCAGGACTCTGAGCCCAAGATCTTGGCTGCCCAACGGAAGCCAGAAGGCAAAAAATCCATAGTCAGGAGATGAATCCTCATTCATGGATACATGGCTACAGGTGGGGGGTAGGGCTGCTATTACTACCAATTATGACAGTGTTGGGTGGAGGGCTCCAGGGATCCTTTAATTGGAAGAGTGGCTGGATTGAGGGTTCCAGGGTTTTGGAGGTCCTTAAACCATCAGCAGGCAGGAGAAATTGCCAGGAGATCCTGATGAGTCTCACGGAACTAATGCCATAATTCTACAAGAGAAGGTCCTTGGGAGAGAATGATTCTAAACTATGTCAGGTGAGAGCTCACTACAGATGAAAGATATATATGCATATAGGAAGACTTTAAGTGGGGAGTTTTGAGATAAAGGGAGTGGGCAAAGGATTGGGAAAAAGGGAGAAAGAGAGAGGGATGTAAAGATAGAGACAGAGAAAGGCAGGAAGAAAAGGGGGAAGTAGAAGAGAGAGAAGTAGGCACAGTTTCACCTTTTAAAGAGACAGGGTACTGTCTGCCCTGAATGCAGGTGTGATGTAGGGAATGACTCACTCTGTCAGGTCCTCAAGTGGTAGGGTTAGGCTTATCTGGATGCTAACATTTCTGCTTCTTGTAAAGCCTAACACAGATTTTGTTATCAGAAGTTGTAAGGATACAGAATTTGAGCAATAAATTTCCTTTTCTAGTTTGGTGGTTTCGGGACTTGGTTCCATAGTTTGATTAACCCTAAAATAGATACTGCTCTGATAGTATAGAGACACCAGAAGTCCAACATGAAAACCATTTAAAGAGACATGCAAAGAAAATGTATTTTGTATTGTGAACACAGAGTCAGCCAAAGCTGTCGCTGTAAGGACGACAGAGAGCTTTTTGTGTGAGTCACTTTTTCAGTTTCAATAATCCATCCAAGAACACAACTTGAAGGAAGACTTATTTTGGCTCACGGTCTCAGTCCATGGTCATCTTGCTCTATTGAAATAATCCGCTAATGTAAAGCCCAAACTCTGCAGCAAAAGGCATGCCAGGAAATCTACTTATATTATGTCACCCAGACAACAAGGGAATGGAGTTGAAGGGACTAAAGACGTGATCTGACCTCCAAGTCTCATGTTTTCACTTGACACTGTCTCCCTGTTTTAATAATGAAAAAAAATAATGCCATGAAATTCTGCAAACACTCATATGTAAACACGAATTACATAAAGACTGGATATGTCTCAGTGGGTAAGAGCACTTGCTTCACAACCATGAGGAGGCAAGTTCAACTCCTAACTACATACGTGACAAAAAATAACAGTGGCTCTGTGCACAACGACAGCTCCAACACTGTGTGGCAAGGGTAAGAGTGGCAGAGATATCGGGATACTGAGGCTTTCTTGTTGCTGAAGAAGCTCCAAGTGCAATGAGATATGGTCTCTTAAAGGTACAGGGTATGGATGATCTTCGGACACCTTTGGGGCTTACGTCTATGCATGGACATGTGTATCCTGACATAGACAGTCTTGTACCAAGCACACTTCTACAAACATACACTCAAGCAAAAGAAAGTATTTTGATAGCACCAACGTATCAATCCAGTGACAAAGTCAAAGACCTCAGGATCCACTTGCTCCCCAGGGTTTCACCAGCTGCTAAGGAAGACATTCACACGTGAGCTCCGAGGTTGGTGCTCAGTGTCAAGACATGATAGCTAACCTTCCTAGTTTTGCCAAGAGTGTATGAAGGACTAAGTAGTAAACAGCTGATGAGTAAAATAGGAAAAGTTGTGGGCAGTTAGCAACTCTGTGACCAGCAAAGTCATAAAACCAACGGATGCTGAGATAACAGGAAGATGGGGGACAAATAAACAAACAAAACTAAAAATAAATAACAACTGGAACCTTAGACCCATGCCCAAAGCCTCCTATGAGTTACATGAAGCGCAGAATATTCTAAAGATAACCATAGTAACAAAGTCTCAAACCCAGATACTCTTTACTTAAAGTCAACCTCCATTCTTGGAAGCCACATAAAAGAAATTAGCCCCAATAATCCCAACTTTAATCACATTAGACTTCTCTTGTTTCTTGTCTTTTTTTTTCTTTTTTTTGACCTGTGGTGTTCACTGCTAAGGAAAGAATGAAATAAACAGAAAAAGAGGGGAAAGCATGAAATAAACTGTAAAGGAGGAGAAAACATGGCTAATTTTTAAGAGAAAGATTTAAATAAATAGTTGATTAACAGGTTTCTGTTTTGTAATCTTTAGTACAAAGTTATTCCTATTGTCTTCTGTATGTCTGTGCATCTGTCTGTGCGTGCATATGCCTGTGTATGTCTGTGTGCATGCATGTGTGTATATATGTATGTATGTGTCTGTGTGCATGTGTGTATGCATGTCAGTATGTGCATGCTTGTGTGAATGTGTTTGTGTGTGTGTGAATGTGTCTGTCTATGCATGAATGTGTGTATATATGTGTATATGTGTCTGTATGCATGCGTGTACGTATGTGCCTGTATGTACTTGTTGTGTGTATGTATTCTTATGTGTCATGCACACATGCAAAGATCAGAAGAATTCATATGAAAAGTGCTTACTTTCAGCATCTTTTGAGCCATGGTCTCTTGCAATATGCAGATGCCTATGCCAGGCTAACTGACAAATAAGCTTCATGACTTTTCCTTTTTCTGCCTCAAACTTTGTTACATAAATGCTGGCATTTTGACGAACATCATATTACTGGGCCTGCATTTATGTAGATTCTGGGGTCTGGAGGCAAATATTCACATTTCTCTGAACATGCTTGACACATCGAGCCCCTTCTTTATCCATCCCACGATTGCAATTCTTCAACTGTAGTTATAGAAACCCCATGAGCATTATCTGGGAAATAGAAATACAAATCTTCAGGCCTGTTCCAGACATAGAGGATCAGAACATCTAAATCCAGCTTAGGAAATACTGTAAACTCCCCTCTAGATAATTCAGTACTCTGCAGTTCCAGTTGTATTAGAGGAAGGAGTCAGTAAGCTATTGTACATCATTTTCCAAACAAAGATAAACAAAACAAAACCAAAACTTTAATGATGGAGGCAGGACAATGCTGCCATATTTCCATCTACACATTTAAGAAAAGTTTTGCATTTTTTTGCTTTTGCATTCTTGAACCTTCAGTGTCCTTTAGTTCATAAGGGAAGATGCTGCTGCTGGCGCCTGAGCCTTTGACCTCCTGTCTTCTAACTTGTCTGATCACTCTCCAGTAGCCTATTGGAGAACACTGATCTAAAACTTCAGTGATGAATACAAAGGAAAATATCAGGTATCTGATTTTTTTCATAATATATATTACTCATATAAGAGAGTCTACTTTAAATATAAAATGAGTTTCAAACAAACCTTTGATATGTATTTCCTCTTTAAAATATACTGATAGCCTCTTTCAAAGACAATTGGTAGTACAATAAGTTCTCGGAGCAGGCATAATATTTCATATCTGGAGCAGGTGCTGAGAAATGAGGAACATTGTAAAGTAATTCATCAATCATGGCATAAAAGGGCTCACTCTACTATTTCATGAGGTGAACTGTGGTAAATTTGATTTTGATACTTAGTCTGAGACAGAAATAAAATATTGCCAAACAGTGGTTTGTGTGCAAAAAGTGTCACTTACATATTTTACTTTTACTAAGTAACATAGCATCCCACATACCATGTTGATATATGCACTGCAGACAACATGGAAGGCGGAATTATCCCATTCGGACTCAGAAGTATCTTAGAACTTTATTTATATCATTTTAGTTTTTGAGAAACACATGAAAGCTCAATGTTGTATTTGTTAAATTATAGAAAGCATTAACTCTTCCAAAAATATATTGTAGAAATGTTTGAGACTTTATGTCTAGCTAAAAATTCTACATAGAATTTTTTTAAAAAAAACATGAGTTTTATTAATGAAAGTATGGAACTTGGTATAGTTTGAAAACATATCACCTGTCTTTATTCCTAGGCAATTCTGCTAATTGTGACATGGACATCTCTGGCTAAGTTTGTCTTTATTATTTCCATTTTTTCCTGTTGGCAAGTTTTTTGAGACTTAAGCAAATGTTCAGCCTCCATCAGCTAGCTTTCATTATTCTTAGAAAAAAAATTATCCTTAAAGGCCAATGCTCTCAGTATCCATGCCCGGCTGGAAGTTACCCTTATATATTTATTATTGTAACCTACTGTGAACAAAATGTTAAAACACCGAGACTACTTCTCATGTTCTCTCGTGCTATGATTTTTCTCCAGTCCTTTAGGGCTCATGCCCTACAGATGACATGATAATGTAAACAGTAGCTGTCAGTACTATCCATCCTGAGATATAGACACTTATAACAAAACAGCTGGTTTACCTACAGGAGAGAACTACAAATTGGCCTCAGGTATGAAGGCCTTCACTGACAAGGAAGAGTCATACAAGGTGAGATGCTGAGGGGAACACAGTGACAGCTGCCCTGGTGGGAAGCTGCCCAAGGATTAAACAAAAGGAAATGTGAAAACAAACAAGCAAAAATTAATTAGTAAAGATCTTAGTGATAGAAACATCAATTTAGCTCTCTCTTAGAATTAGAGAGAGGTCCTGAAAATGATCAAAGAAAAACTAGAGTCCGGAGAATTTATTAAAATATAAACCTTCTCTTGTAATCTATTTGGGAATTAAAACTAAGGACTGTCTAACTTTTTAATTTACTATTCTCTCCTGCACACATTAATCCATGTACCTTGGGCATCACCACTTCTGCCACTGAGTAAGGCCTAGCTGTCTTAAGCATTTTCTACTCATAATCTCCTTTTTCTCTATTGCTGTTTTTTATTTAGCAGAGACTTTAGATGACTGCTCAACAGGTTTATTTGATAAGTAATTGTACGTCCTGTTCATCAGACTTCACAAGATACACTAAGGGGAGTCAAGGTTTTGCTCCCTCGGAGGATGTGATGCTGTCCCTCTGTGCCCTTCCTTTGTGACAGGAGAGTTCCACTCTGAAGAATTGCAGATTCTAAAGAGGTCATAAGAGTAGAGTTAAGAAAGGACACACTTTCCCTTCTTAGTCAGTCTCAAACTGAAGCAGAACCATCATCAGCTTCTTTGAACCCTACTATAACACTAACGTGTAGCTATAATAACCTGACAACTCCATATGATAGTTCATAAAAGGGTTCCTTTGTCTTCTACGAGATTGCAGTTCTCCGTTAACCCATATCATACCATATGGGACTATGACAATTAGCCAGGAAGGAGGAAGCTCCCAGCTTAGCTCCAGTTAGATCCATATTTCTCTGTATTGTGTATACAAGGTATGCGGTCCCCTACCTTAGAGAGGATGACAGAGTGCTTTGCAGACAAAACCATGGCTTTGGATTCTCCTCATGCAACAGCCTCAAAACCTTTCCCAAGTGCAGAACAATGATGAGCAGCCAGCCTCAGTGCTGCTCTGTGATGTAAAATCTGAGCCCTGAGTCACACTTTGGTTTTTCTCCTCACATCTTTCCAAAGCTTATGTACAACACTGTTGTGTTAAATTTTATCACTTCTAAATTTCTTGCTCAGCTTAATATTGATAGCCGGGTTTCTTCTACTTGAACCCTTTGCGTAGCAGGCATGTGTGAGTGTGTGCCAGGTTCTTCATGTATATATAATGACTTCCAGTTTAGTCTTTTTATGAGATTCCAAAGAGTGTCAATGAGCAGGTCTCATTTCTTATGCTTTTCTTCTCCTGTGTTTTTTTCCCTCTGTTTGTCTTTCCCAATTCCATGTTTTAGTTATGTCTTATCTTATTATATTTTATTTCATGTCATTATTATATCTTAGAAGTGAATCCAGATAGGACAGGAGGGTAGGTGGGGAGAAAATGAATAGAGCAGGTAGAAACAGCAATCAGGATGTAGGAAAGTCAATTTCAATGAGAGAGAGGGGAGACAGGGAGGGAGAAAGTGGGGAGAGGGAGAAAAAACCACTTGCATAACTATCAATTTTTTGCTATACTCTGGTCTATATTCAACTCAGTTGCATATTGGCCTTACTTGTAAAAACCTTCCTTGACTCAAACCAAGAATAGCAGATTTCTCTTACCCATGGAATCCTAGAGGAAAAGTTTGATTTCAATGAACAACAGGGATGTTTCTACCCTGGTCTTTTGCTGAATTCTAAATCCAGTTGTTACTCTTGATTCCCATTCCTCTTCACCGTTTGCACTATGTCCTTTCTCTCCCTCACATTTTTCCTTTTCCAGTTTTCCTTCTTGTTATCTTCCTGACTCCATTCTAAATGTCTCAGAAGGACCTGTCCAAAGTGACATAACAATACAAGGTTTGGTTTCCAGAAGGCTTTGCTCCCATGTTTTTATCCCCTTAGCAAGGAACTACCTCACTAGCTGATTAATTGTATTATTCACTGATACAGTTGACACTAAATGCACATTAAAATCATAGACAAACACTGCATACTTCCTGAATATACACATAATAAATTCAGAAGAATGTAGTCAGGGTAACGCTACAATTTGAAGTATTTGCCTGTGATTGAGAAAAAGTACCATTGATAGCAAGTGGTAGCTTTTTTATTGCAATATGATAAATAACATTACAGAGTAACTTTAGGAAAAATTATTCTGCAAACTCTCAAGTCATTGAAATAAAACAATGTCTTTTCCCCAAAAGCCAGATGCAAATTAATTTCAGCCTCCTTTGTTTTATCTCTAATTATATTTTATTTTTAATTAATATGATACCACATGAAAACTGCAAAAATGAAAGCTCTGTTAACATCATCATATTCAACAGAATCTTATAAAAATTATTGTATCTTAATTAAATTTTTGATATACAACTTTAGCAGATATTGAAATAAAATAAAATTTTGTAGATATTTATGATCGTGGTAAATTTTGTATTTCAGCAATCTTTTCTGCTGTCTGATTTAACTTAGCTTTATTGCTAAATGAAGTTAAAATGTGGCTCACTCACAAACCCATGTTATTGCCACTAAACTTAAATACATTTTAAAATATATTTCCATGATGATTGCTCAAAAGCTCATTTCAATATGATAAGCTACATTAGAAGTAATTCAAAATAAGAAAAAAAGCCCTGTGGTCATGAGTTGACCATATAATAATTTTAACTTCTTGGTTTTTATTTTGATAGGTTTGTTATAATTACATCTGAATTTTTATTCATTCTGTGGCACTTGTCTTACATGTACTATTAATAAAATAATGAATATTCTGTGGACAATGTAAAACAATTTGGAATAACTTACACATTTGTGTGTCTTGGTGACCCAGCTTCTCATTGTGCAAAGTCTCTTGAATGGCTATATTCAGGAAAAACTCTCTTTAATAGTGAAATGCGTGTAACTCCAGAGAAGTTTTCAGAGTTTATGCCTCTCAAAAGGAGTCAAGCACAGATAAAGGAGGATGCCTTTGAATCGATGTCCGGTAGCATGGGTTTTCTGCTAAGAAAGAAGGAATCAGTGAAGGAGAAGTCCAGAATTCAGAAAGGTCTTGATAAGCATGAGAAATGAGTTCAATTCTGCCATTACACTAAAAATATTGTAAGAATGAACTTTTTGTTGTGTGCTCCATAGAAATGGCATCATATTGCTTTCTGTATATACACTCAAAAGCATAAACAACCACATTAAATTCACCAACCCTGTCCCTAAGTGGTCCTACATATACTCACTCACCTGTGGGCAAAGGGGTGCCCTCTAGGCCGTCATTGGTAACGACACACATCTCCTTTGCCGTAGTCAGCTGAGGGCAAATGTTCTTGAGCATATGAAATAAGCTTTGTCATTCTTTAATAGGAAACATCAATAAAAGTATGAAAAGGTCACACACAATTCAAGTTTTGGTTCTCAGTGCAGCGAATGTCACAGAGAAGTTTCTTCCCTCCGTATTCTGCCAGATGGTGAGTCTAACCAGAGAAGGAGCCCCTCTGCCCACACATGCTGCATTGCAGAAATCTTGGATCTCATTCCCAGAGTTGAGCTTTCTCTCTGGTTCATAGCAGAGATTTGCTGTTGGCTTCTGAGATGAATCAGTTTCCCCATCAGACAAATCTCATATATGTTCAGATGGATATGCCCAAAGAAGTTTTAGTTGATAACCTATGTTACAGAGAGTCATGTTGCAATATAAAAAAGACAGATGGTGAAGACACATGGGGTTTGGAGCAAAGAAAGAAGAGAGGAGAAGAGGCAGCAAGGAAGACCAGGGTGTGGAGAATTCTTAGTGGTGCTAATCTTCAGTGAGCTGCAGAACTAATAAATATGTCTGCAAAATAATAGACTTTACAAACGTTCTCAGGAAATCTGTGAATAAAACTGCTTCGTGGTAATTTTTGTACTTCAGCAGTCTTTTCTGCTGTCTGATTTAACTAGTTTTATTGCTAAATGAAGTTAAAATGTGGCTCACTTACAAGCCCATAAGTTATTGCCACCAAACTTAACATTTCAGAAATATGTTTCCCTAATGATTGTTAGAATAAAGAGCATTTTAATATGTCTGAATGACAAGAAGAAATGTGAGCGTTTGCTTGACCTTGAGATTGATGAATTGTTACATGTTTTGTTTTTTAAAAAAAACATAATAATGTGCATAATCCAGACTCTCTATATATTATTCATCTTTTGGGGCCTTTTTCTTTACTTCTTTAATCTATAATTGTACTCTTTTATATTACTTTTACTGTCTCTTTAAAGATTTTACTTCTTATAACTGTCTATATTCTTTTTCTGCTCTCTCCCAAGTCTATATATATTTTTATTTTTTTTTATTGTTAAAAGAAAAATTTACATTTACTCCCCTTGTTCCCGGCCCTCCCGCTCCCCCACTACCCCCCCACCCCCCCCCCGCTTTCTTAAGATGGGGCAGGATACCCTGTCCTATGGGAAGCCCAAGGCCCTCCCCCCTCCATCTCGGTCTAAGAAGATGTGCATCCATATAGAATAAGTTCCCAAAAAGCCAATACATGCAGAAGAGATAGGTCCCAGTTCTCAGTCAGTCCCCACTGGCAGTCACATTCATAGGGTCCAGGTTTCTCTTCAGATTGTATAAATCTTTCGCCTTTTATTACATGTTTTTTGAAAAATAACAATATTTAAATAAAATAAAAGACAATATTTTAAAAACTAGTAAGGTTTAGAAAAATAGTTTATGTTAAAATATTATGAAGATCTTTGACCTGATGTATTAGGTCATAAAAACAATTGAACTTCTTAACGGATACATATAGGAGCTTATTAGGTTTAAACTGTTTTTTAAATTAATAATCATTAGTAAAATATGCTGCTGAAAGTGAAAAATAAGTTATCTTAATTTGCATTAGAAATTATTGACACAGTGAAATTGTATGTGGGGCAATATGGTACAGACTAAATTAAAGAAAAAACATTACTATATACTTTTTTAACTATAACGTTTTTTACATTTAAAGAGAAGAAACTGAATTTGAGAATTTAATGGAAAATCAAATGGTTGAAAAAATGTGCACCTGCTCCATCCCTTCAAACAGATATTCTAGCAACTAGAGAAATCATTTATTCTGCTTCAATCTGAGTGAGCTATTGCCACAAATTACTGCCTTTTATCCCCATTTCAGGTCAAAGAAAGATGAAATAAGTCAGTATCATTGTATTGGAATACAAAGTGAGATAGAATTATGCACGTTTTACATTTTATTATACCTCCAATTTGTAAATTCAGTTAGAATATGAACATTTTGAAAGTCTGCATTTAAATATTGTATATGCAGGCTTTACAAAAGTATCATAGCATTACACTCTACATAAATAGTTATTGACTAAAGGAAGGAAAAAAGAATGTGTAGGGGATCTACTAAAACATGTATAGGCAAAAAAACATACATAAAATTAAGGAAGTTTTTCACAGAGGCAAAAGTCATTAGATATTGGAATTTCTAACTAGACTTTGGAAGCAATCATTAGAGTTATTAAATTAGATTATGATGTGGAAGAATGCAATTTGAGTACAGAAAATATAAAACAAGAAGCTTATTTTTCTCAGAGCCAATAATTCCACCTTTAAGAAATAACACTTGACCTTTTCCAAAGCAAACTTCCAGAATTTATATTCTATATTCGCTTTTACTACTAGAGTTCCAGTAGTCTTGCTCTGATTAAATATGTTTAAAGTTATAATTTAAACCAGTACTTGTATTCCAATGAACAAAACCTACATCCTGAAAGCAATTCATTCCAAACTTCTGAAAATAATGTCCTGCATGACTCCCGGGCAATTGAAATATGTCAAACCCTCCTGGGGCCTCCACCTGGGCCTTTGTCCTTTCTGAATCGATGGTAACAGTGATACAGCAGGCTACTCTCCACTTCCCGGAACTCATATCTCATGGGGTCATCCATGTAGTTAATCACAAATTTGTAGAATTCCACCCATCTCTATAATCATGCTTCCAAACTCAATTCAGGCCTTTTAAATTCCATTAACAAACAATTACAATCACTTCCTTTGAAGTTCCAATTCTCTAGTATTTCCTCAGAAAACTTATTTACCATGATTTTTATACAGAGATTTTTTTTAAGTTGGAAATAGATTCTTCTCTCATACAATGCATCCTGACCACAGTTTATCGTTCCTTCACTTCTGCCCAGTTCATCCCCCCCACTTCCCCTGTCCCTGTATCTATCTACTCCCTCTCTGTTTCCCTTTCGAAAAGAGCAGACTTACAAGAGACAAATACTAAACACAACAAAACAAGATAAAAATAAGACAAGGCAACAGTCCTCCTGTGAACAATGGACAAGGACACCCAGTAGGAGAGAGGAGTTCCCAGATATACACCTGTTCCCACTGTTAGATTTCCCACAAAACACCAAGCCAAAGACTTGGTGCAGACACATGCAGGTCTCCTTCTTGACACTTCAGTTTCTGCGAAACCATAGTAGCCTTTCTTATTTGGTTCAACCGAGTATGTTATATTGGTTTTCACCATTCTCTCTGATTCCTACTGTCTTTTATCCCCATCGTGGACAGAGATCCCTGAGCATAGAGAGGAGGGATGGATATCTACAAGAGATCTTTTAAAATGAAAATTCCATTTCTATTAAAAAGATGCAAAATCTTTTTTAAACAAAATTCACACTGAGATCATAATGAATTATACAAAATTAGTTTCTGTACTGTTCTTAGAAAAGCCACAAAACATTTCATTTTGATGATTGTGGGTATAAATTAAGATAAGAAAGTAAACAGGATCATGGAAGAGTCTGGATGGAGGAAATAGGTAAATGGAAGGATGGAAGTTTGGAATTATATTAATCTTAAAAACTTAAAAACGTTTAATCAAAAAATAAAAAGAAAATTTAAAGAAACATTTTATAAGTCTGTGAACTTCAGAATATGTTCTGATTTAGCACTACAAGGTCAGTGGATGAAACTGATGCATTGTTAGTATTTTTGTAGGGAAAATTACTCAAAGTGCAAATACTAGATCTCACACCATGAGTATCTTTTAATCTTTTGTTATATACTACCATTGCACTCTACCAATGATGCAGAAATATAATGCTTTACTAGCTTAAATAATAATAGCACTAATAATAGTGCTTCTCAATCCAATATGTTCTTATTGTGTATATAATTTTTATAAGCTAAGGGCAGCATTTTAACAAGCCTATTTTTTTTAAATCTTTTGCCTTTTTCCTGGCTGTTTATATTTCTTATTTTATGAGATATTTATAAAAATCTTGGTGAATATTTCTGGCTTTGCATTGCTATGTTTAAATGCTAAGATTGTGTATTCTACATATGGCTATAGTTTTTGTGACTTTACATTATGAGAAGTCCTGTAAAAAATTTTATATAAATACGTAATATTTTTCAGATTTAGTAAATATGATTAGTTGTATCTAGTCAAAAGTATCCTGGATTAGCTGGCTAAGAGCAAAGAAAAGATGATCATATCTAAATGTATCATAGTAGATTAATGACAATTGTGCAAATTTTAGATATGAGACACCAAAAAATATTTTAACTATTTCAAAAAACAGTTATTTACTTTTACTGATTTATAGTGTCATCAATTGTTTCTTTTCTTAAAATCTCTGGGAGACCTCACCTATTTTAAAAAAAATCAGTCTTCGGAGCACAGTGTGAATTAACATAACTAGAAAACAAAAGTAAATATATAAAACATAACTCAGAAACCCTATAAATAGAGAATACTTTCAATGGATAGTTAATACTATTCAGAAGAATTTGTTGTTGGGTTGTTTTGAGAATGTTTGAAATTCACTGTGTTCATGCTTCTTAATGTGAAATAATGGAGAATAAAACTAAGAGTTTAAATGTTTCCTAGCTTCATTGTGGGCAAATCCTTAAAGACAACAACTGGTAAAGCTCTTTTTTTTCTGTCTTGAATACTGTTGGCCCTTTGTCTCCATGTTGAAGGACATGATCTTCTAGAAATTTTGAGAGTTCTTTTCTTTATCATGTCGCTTTCTTCTTTTGTGTTATACGACTCCAGAGGACCAGAAAATTGATTTGGCTTTTGTTTTATTACTGACTGTGAGGAAAAGAAATGTTGTTTAATTGAAGATTATTTTAGAATGCCAAACTAGTGTTTTTTTTTTTTGAACTCGATATTATTAGTTCAGATTTTTGAAGCCATGTCTGAAATTACAGACTTCACATGTAAGTGCAAAGTATCAATAATTGAAAACATGGGAGTGGGTAAAACAGTATGTGCAGGGGAAGAGAGAAAAAGAAAACTAAGGCCCCTACAACAAATGCATAGGTTAAAAATCTGTCTTAAAAAGATAACTATTTAGTGATTTGTTTAAAAATTAACTAGAATTCATGAAGAAAAATTGTGACAGAGAAAAAAGAAACAAATAGACAGACGTAAAGACAAAACTTAAAATACTAACATCACTCAATCACTCAATCATCTGTGTTCAAATATTCCTTTAAACTTTTAGATTAATCTTAAACTCCTGGTCCAGATAAATTGGATAAATCACTAACCACAAAATGAAAAATTACTACAGAGAAAAAAGATTGCAGCCCTTTTCATGGTGGCGGGTTCCTGGTGAGTGCCACCGCTTAGGATCCACCGGCTCAACTCAGGGTAAGTTCGTCACTAGCCCCCAGCCTCCCTGCTAGAGTAGGAGACATCCCCTCCCCTTTCCCCAGCTTTGCTGTGTCCCACATTCCAGAGGGTCCCTGGGCAAGGTTCAGCTTTGGCGCGACC
>JAQHUG010000029.1:3376888-3401914 GCA_028555095.1 Dicrostonyx torquatus
TTCCCATAGGACAGGGTATCCTGCACCATCATAAGGAAGCAGGGGGAGGGCAGTGGGGTAGTGGGGGAGCGGGAGGGCCGGGAACAAGGGGAGTAAATGTAAATTTTTCTTTTAACAATAAAAAAAAGAAAAAAAAAGATTGCAGCATTTTTAAACAATTTTGTTATGCTTAATGCTGATCCATGGGTTTCTAGTAACAGACTTCTCTCACCCATAAAGCTCTGATTGGTTAAGCATTATGGCTTATCAACAAAGAAGCCAGCAAAACTTCCCTAGTATTATTATAATTTATCCTAGGAAGCATAGCATAAGTAAAACACACTGTTAACATTCACACATGAATAGAGTTAATTAAAGACACCCTACATTTATCAATGTGGTCTATGACTACAATGTAGGACCTCCGTATTAGTCAACTATTCATCTTTATTCTTTGTATTCTCCTTACACTTAAGTACAAAGAAATCAGACGCAATTTTAACACTACAAAACCCCTGTAAACATTTTCCTATGGCAATCAAGGTACATATTCTAGTAAATCAAATTTCCTGCATTAAGTAAGAGTTTAAATGCTGATTTTTATGACAGGCTATTTAGGGCACACATCAGGTATGCATGGTTATGGTACAGAATTGATTTACTGAGAAAAGGAGATGCTTGTATTTTAAACAAAAAGAAAAACATATTTTGTATAAATGTTCTTTGGCTGTGAGTCTATTATATTATGAAAATACAAATAATAACAGAGTTTATGGGCTGTCATGAAATATTTATTGGATATAGTCCTTGTACAACATAATAAAATGTTTATTCCAAATTCGGCATACAAAATTTATGCAGTATGATTGAAGTTCCTTATATATAAATATAACTTTTTTACCATTGTCTTGAGTTCTATATATTCTTAATTTATTTGCTTATTGGATTTTTTTAGTTTTTTAAATTTGAAATAGAGTTACATCATTTTCTCCTTCCTCTTCTCCCTCCAACCTCTCCTATCCTTCTTTCCTACAATCCTTTCTATGCCTCCCTCTCAAGCAGATAGCCTCTTTTTCTTTGATTATTATATACACTTATATGTATATATACATGCTATGCACAAATCTATATGTATATGTTCATACAACTTGATTAGCCTGTTTTTGTTGTGTTTATGGTTTCAGGGCCAATCTCTGTGCACTGGACAACCAACAAGTAGGTTGGTTTGGTTTTAGAAATGGCTACTTCTCTTTCCCTCAGCAGTCATTTGTGGTGCAGGGGTGGGAAGCCACGGACCTTCCCCACTTAAGCATTAGTATGTCCATTAATAATGGTACAGTTCCAATATTTTATGCATATTTTATGTTATCATATCTAGGAGAGATTGTTTAACGGCAGGCTTCCTGATATTCTGGCTCCTACAAACTTTCTAAGTCCTATTGATGTTGTCTTATCCATAGGTACAGGAATTTTAATGTACATATCCATTGGGCCTGGCACCTCACAATCCACTGATTTATTTACAGTGTCCAGTAGCCATTTTTGTCATGGTTTTTATTTGCTGTAAAGAGCGGCTTTTATGAAGAGCAGTGGTAGCTGTAGTTATATGTGAATATAAAGATAAGATTTAGAATGTAGTGAGGAATTATGCTGGTCTAGGCACATGGTGGGAATACATTGACTTCTAAGTACCATGACCTCACTAGCCCAGAGAAGCTGCCTAGTATTTAAGTACCAGATATGGTTTTACTTCCTGTTAGGTAGGACTTAAGTCCAATTAGAAGACTATTGGTTTTACATATATGTGAGTGTCACTTCTTCACCCTTTATGTATATCTTGCAATGCTGGAAATTATCACTGATTATAGGTATAGAGTTGGATGGAACTATTTAATTGCTTCCCTTCATTAACAGCTTGCATAGTATTTTCTGGAATACCATGGAAGCCAGAGCTGCAAAGAGACTTTCATGCAAAATACAGCTTGAGTCTTCCAAGTCCTTTGTCCTAAATGTGTGATGTCTTCATCACACCATAGGGTCCAACCTACAATGTATAATAGGCAATAAAGAACTATATTGACAGTCTATATGAACAATACAGAGGAACCACTTGGATGACCCTGATCAATTAAAAAGAGATTTGTGTGCCTGGTACTGTTTTTCTTTTCTTGCTAGTTCATGGTTCTTCTGAGGAGTTCTGCCAACCTAAGTTTTATATGTGTGTGTTGTATGTGCATGTCTATCAGTCAGTCTGTGTTTGTGTGTATAATATATAAAATAGAATGTGTTGTGTATAATTTTAAGTAAATATATGTGACTCATTGAGGCTTTATGAACTAGAGGGTTTCCATTCGTCCCTTGTCATCCTCATCCTGCCATTTGACCTCCTTCTTGCCTCCTTGGTTAGAGTCCCTCATTATATACTAATTCCCACATCATATCACATCTACAGTGTTATTTCTACTGAAGAATTCCCCTACACGCACATGCCTGTAGTGTCTTAATATTATTTTATTGTCTATAGTAACTCAAAGTTCATATCTTGGAAAATCACAGAATGGGAGAAAGTCTTTGTCACAAATACTTCTCACAGAGGATTATCATCCAAAATATACAAATAGTTGAGGAATCAAATGACCAAAATAGAAAAGAATGTGACAGAGATCCCAATAGAGAGTTCTTACTAAAAAATAAAAATGGCTAAGATATACCTCAAAAGAGTTCCATTTATATCATTAGGAATTAAAGAAATACAAATGTGAGGCAAAAAACTTTGAGATTGCATCTCGCTCCAGAAAGAATGGCTAAGATCAACAAAACAACTGACAAGAAATATTGGTGAGGTTGTGGAGAAGGAGGAAGCTCCATTCACTGTTGTGAGAATGCAGATGTGCAACCACTCTTTAAATTAGCATGCAGAATCCTCAGCAAGTTTAAAAAATAAATCTGCCATATGATTCAGATGTGCCACTCTTCGTATATGCCCAAAAGACTCACTACTCTGCTCCATAGACACTTGCTCAGCTATGTTCATTGCTAATCTCTTCACAACAGTCAGGGATTAGAAAAAAGTAAATGCCCTTAAACAGATGAAAAGATAATATAAATTATACATATATATCATATATAAATATATATATCAAGAATATTATTCAGCAACAAAAAAACTGAAATCCTGAAATTTGAAGATGAGCATATAACCCTAGAAAACTTTATATTGACAGAAGTAACCTAGACACAAAAAGACAAGTCAAATATTTTCACTGGTCTGATGGTTCCAGTTTCACATCCTTAGATGTGAATATAAATTTAACTTTTTAACATCAAGATCATTTTATGCACCTTCACAAATTAATGCTTCTGGTATACCGTTAAGGTGACAACATTAACAATGTTAAATGATAATATGTACATGTTTGGGTTAGTTTTCCAAAGGTCAGAAGCATGCTTCTACACAAGAAAAAAATGATATGTATTCTTACTTCCATCAAGATGTCAGATGCTAGTGATCATCTCATCATCGTCATCATCATAATAAAACATTATCATACTGAAAAAACCCCTATCTTAGACCCAGTACTATATTCTGAAGTCAAACTAGCAAACTCTTCCAAGACATAAATGTGATCCCTGTGAGAAAGAAAGACTCAGCAAGCAAAGATATAGATATCATTCTCATTCTATAAAAGTAAATTATGAACTCAGCCTTTAAAGATGAGACCAAAGCCAGAATGGCAAAACCTGGCACTTAGAAAAACTCATAAAAGAATTCAAATGACATTTATATCCACAAAACAGACATCTTTTTAAATCCTTTTTTATTGATTTTATTGAGTTATACATTTTTCTCTGCACGTCTCCCTTCCTCTCATCTCCCCTCCAACCCTCTCCCAATGTCCCATGCTCCCAAATTTCCTCTGGAGATCTTGTTTTGTTTTTTTATTCTACTTTCCATGTAGATAAGATTCATATTTGTCTCTCTTATGGCCCTCATGGTCCTCATTGTTGTCTAGGTTCTCTGGGATTATGATATTTAAGCTGTTTTTTTGCTTTATGTCTGAATGCCACTTATTAGTAAGTACATATGGCATTTGTCTTTCTGGGTCTAGATTACCTCACTCAATATGATATTTTCTATATCCATTCATTTGCCTGCAAATTTCAAGATATCATTATTTTTTCTGCTCTGTAGTACTCCATTGTGTAAATATATCACATTTTCCATATCCATTCTTTGGTCAAGGGGCATTTATGTTATTTCCAGGTTCCGGCTATGACAAACATAGTAGATGAGCATATGTCCTTGTGGTACAATTGAGTATCAATTAGGTATATACCCAAAAGTGTTATTGTCGGGTCTTGAAGAAGGTTGTTTCTTAATTTTCTGAGAAATTGCCATACTTATATTCACAGAGGTTATAACAGTTTGTGCTCCTACCAGCATTGCAGAAGTGTTCCCTTTACCCCACATCATCTAGAGCATAAGTTTTCATCATTCTTTTTGATCTTGGCCATTCTTTCAGGTGTAAGATGGAATCTCAGAGTTGTTTTGATTTGTACTTCTCTGATGGCTAAGGAAATTGAGCATTTTCTTAAGTATCTTTAAGCCATTTTAGATTCCTCTGTTAGAGTTCTCTGTTTAGATTTTCATTGGATTATTTGTTATTTTGATGACCAATTTCTTTTTTTTTTCTTCAAAACTTCTTTTTTTTCTTTTTTTTTTTTTTTTTTATTTTTATTGTTAAAAGAAAAATTTACATTTACTCCCCTTGTTCCCGGCCCTCCCGCTCCCCCACTACCCCACTGCCCTCCCCCTGCTTCCTTATGATGGTGCAGGATACCCTGTCCTATGGGAAGCCCAAGGCCCTCCCCCCTCCATCTCAGTCAACTAACTTAATTCTTATGCAATCAATAAATAGGCCAAGTCGTGAGAAGAAAGTAACTAACTACATTTATCTAATCTTCAACCCAATCAAAGATCTGAGAAGGGAAATAACATTACCTGAGTGATTAGGAAGTGGACCAATTTCTTTAGTTCATTGTATACTTTGGATATCAACTCTATGGGGTTGATGAAGATCTTTTCCCATTCTGTAGGCTGCCGTTTTGTCTTGTTGACCATGTTCTTTGCTTTAAAGAAGCTTTTCAGTTTCAGGAGGTTCCATTTATTAATTATTTCTTTTAGTGTCTTTGCTACTGGGGTTATATTTAGGAAGTCGTCTCCAGTGCCAATGTGAGGGTCAGTGTGGCTGGCTTTATGTTGAGGTCTTTGATCTATTTGGACTTGAATTTTGTGAATGGCAATCGATATGGATCTATTTCTATTCTTCTACATGTTGATATCCAGTGATGCCAGCCCCAATTGTTGAATATAGTTTCTTTTTTCCATTTTATATTTTTGGTTCTTTGTCAAAAATCAGGTGTGGATTGATTTCTGGGTGTTTATTAGGTCCCATTGGTCCTCCTGTCTGTTCTTATGCCAATACTGGGATGTGTTCAGTGCTGTAGTTGAGTTTGAAGTCAGGGATTGGATGCCTCCAGAAGTTCCTTTACTGTACAGTGTTTTGGCTACCCTGTGTTTTTGCTTTTCCATATGAAGTTGAGTATTGTTCCTTCGAGGTCTGAAAGGAAGTTTCATTCCTTTCAAATTTAGTGTTCTGGTATTGAAGAAAAAAAAAGAGGCCTTTGTCTGAAGTTATTTACTTCATAGTAAATTATTTATCTAATGAACCCCAACTTTTTACCTTGATTTGAGAGAATATATGGCCTTAATGTCTTAATTAAAGCCGTGGTGTTTAGCTCAGGAAATGGCTCAGTGGGCAAAGGTGGTTTTCACCAACTCTGAAAACATGAGTTTTGTCAGGTTCTATATTTTAGAAAAAGAAAAGCAATTTACAAAATAGACTTCTGACCTTCACATGTTCTCTTTCTCACATACATGTGCAGGTGAGTGTGTGTGTGTGTGCACACACACAGACACACAACACGCACATGAGAGAGGTAGAGACATAAAGTATAATAGAAATCATGACATTGTTTTTATTTCTAATTCCAACTTTTGGTTTAATTCCACGTATGTTACATGTTTATTTCTTAAGTGGTTATTTTCTCAATATGGCTGGATGGGAGGCTGATGGAACTAGGCTACTGGTTATGCAATATGTAGGAGGAAGTCAGAAATCTGCTTTACAGAATAAAGACTTTAATGCATTATTCTAAATTACAGCTGCCTTCATCAGCCAAGGAAAAGGGTACATAGATAGAATGGGCATATTCACTCATTCCAGCAGCAGGAATGTTACCATGGGCAGGTACCATGACATCACAGCACATAGGTTAATAATAATAGCTTAACAATAGAATATTAAGAAGACAGACAAATAACACCATGACACCAAGTCCTTCATTCATTAGTCAGGAAAAAAAAAAAAAAAACAACTCAGGGAAAGTAGCCATGGAAGAAAAAAGTAAAATACTCGAGAAAACAAAGCTCCTATTCTGATGAATGGTTGATGACCTGTGACTGTCAAGCAATTCACAGCAGAGCTGCAAGTGAGATAGCTAAACTCCAGAAGATACTGGACTTACCAGTGAGGGCCAGAGATGGTTGGTTTCCTCCAGAAAGTTGATTGGGCAATGTACATCTGGTTTTTGTATAAAGTAAAGTGGTGGGAAAAAGCTACAAGAATGTGCAGCCAAAAATGGGCTGCACTGTGAATGAGACATGCTTCAGGCATGTCCATAAATAAGGACAGAAAACAACAAAGAGTTTGTAGGGGTTTTTAGGATTGTGCCAACCAACACAAGCCAGATGATTTCTTTCAAAATGACTAAACTCTAAAGACTATAGTTCAAACATAGGTAGGTAAAATATATTATACAAATGGCTATATTCCAATAAAACTTTATTTATACTATCTGGAGGTGAACTGGATTTAACCCATGAGCTATCATTTACCAATGTCTGTTAAAGTCAAACAGTAAAATTAGAAATGTTAGAGATCGATTCACGTTAAATGTAGAGTAAGATCCATCTGAATAAAAAAAAAAAACAAAAAACCCAGACTAGAATTCTTGGCATGAGAATGATCATGTCAAGTATCTACTGTAATGGGATGATTCATTTGAGAGGAAATACTGGAAGAATTGATAACGATAGCCAATGAAGTGCTCTCTGAAATTGTAGTTTTGTTACTGTCTTTTCTTTTGTTTTTTGTTTTGTTTTGTTTTTAAAGACAGGGTTTCTCTGCATCTGGGGTTCCTGTCCTGACCAGGCTCTTGTAGACCAGGCTGGTCCTGAACTCAGAGATCCTCGTGCCTCTCCTTCCTAATTGCTAGGATTAAAGGTGTGTGTCACCACCAGCAGCTGAAATCGTGCGTTTAAAAATAAATATTAGCTCTTATCAATGTTTATAAATATGGATTCCTAGAAGTCATGAGTATTATGCCATGGTTTTAGGTAACTGTAAGTAACTTTTGGATATTAAAATGGTCCATTTGACATTATGGTAGGCAGAAATAATTATCATAGAATAAAATGGTACAAATATGTCATTGACTTCCACATACATCAACAATTGTTTCTGCGACACTGAGTATCAACAAATAGGAACTTGTTAGTAAATCGTAGGAATACTTGTTCATATTGTCATTGAGTTAAGATTTCATATATTGGCACTTTCAGAGAATTTCTGCTTTCCTATGCATCTGACTATTTATTTATTGAATTACAAAGTTCTATGGATGATGATTGTGCTGCCCTTCTCACTTTCTTCCTTGTAGGTTACATTGAAAAGAAAAGAAACAATTAAGTTAATAAAATACCAAGTTTTCTTATTCATGAAGAGAGAAACCTGTTGTATTTTTATTTGATTAAGTGTGAAGCCATGTTTCTTGTATTTATTTTTCTCTATGTACTAAAAGCAATGTATTCCCCTCAAAGACATACAATCAATTTTTTTAAGTTCTTTGGTTATTAACAATATTATCATTTACATTTAAAACAAGATTGTTGTGTTTGAATTCATTATTGGTTAATAGGGACCCAGGGAATGCTTTTTTCTTATATGCAGACCTTACATGATCTTGGAAAATTAACAGATACCTTCTGACATTTGATTGAATGTTGAATTTGGCCCAGTTTTCTTATATGAACACCAAATACTGTTGAAAAGATGAAAAACATTTTGACAATAGACTTGTCTCTCATTGATTCTTTAACAATAGAATGATCTCAGTGAAATCAGTGAAAAGTTTTACTAACTATATTCTAATTTACTTTAAAAGAACCGCCTTACAGAATCACGGGGATTCGTCAACATTTGTGATGTCTGGGATTGGAGAGAAGAATAAGAGACTGATTAGGCTGAGAATCAGGGGGAGGTGAAGACATGTACATTGAAAGGAGGAATCAGAACTTCTGGCTTAACAGTTCTTGAGAGTCTTGGATCACAATATTTTCTTGTAGTCTTCAAAAATACCTTCTGACTGGTTACCATTATAGGCCAGAATAAATTTGGGGCATAACATGACGTCATTTGATTAGAGACTTCAATTACTTTACAAGATCCCTTCCTTGTAACAACTGAAGTAGTGTTTGAGTACCTATGAGGTAGGTGAGCATGTGTTTCAAAATGGCTGTCCACTCTTTCATTCTTTAGCTCCTGACAATGTTATCTCTCAAAACACCTGATGACATCCTGAAATTATTATCCTATGAACATGGAGAAATGATCAGCCTTGCCACATGGACACAGCAAAAGACTGCCACAGTGAGCATCTGCTTTTGGCATTGCTTGTGCCACAATTAGCATGACCACTTAAATGCAAAATAAGAAGAAAAATTAATTTTGTTGAACTAAAACTAAATTACTACCTTTTATTCCATTTACCTAGATGACTTACTAGAAGGAGAAAAAGATCAATTTGCCATATAAATGAAGAGTTAATGTTTCAACTTAAGTGTCATATGTGGTAATACTTAAATTCTTACAGACAGGTATTTTTTATTTTTATTGACTTTTATTGAGCTCCACATTTTTCTCTGTTCCCTCCCTGCCTCTCACCTCCCCTTCAACCCTCCCCAAAGGTCCACATGCTCCCAATTTAATCAGGAGATCTTCAGACAAGTATTTTGAAGGGAAATAGTCTAAATTGAGAGATGTTTTAAAATATCTGGCCTCATTTTTCTTATTTTTGACAATATATTTAATGGAAATAAGATTATATCCATTGAATTTTTGAGAAAGTAGTACAGCCATATTTTCATGCAGCATCATCTGTTCATTGTGAATAAGATTGGAGAACTGCATCTGTCTAAGGTATGATCTGCCCACCGAAGCCATGAAGAAAATGGTGCAAAGGCTGTCTGTGGTTTGCTTGAGGAACTGTGGTATAAGTCTCAAATAACACATTCTGTTTTTTTATATTTTTTTTACATCCCTACAATGAAAGCGAAGAAGTGACTATTTATGATCAATTTTCCTTTAGGGTAAAGAATAATAAATACCTGGTGTTGCATGAATCCCAAGGCAAAGATTATACTATTTGACAATGTTAAATCTTTCATAAACTTACAAAGTTCGAACCAGTGAAATTTGTCTTATGATAATACCTAATTGTATCACTAATTAGGTGATATACTCGTGTAATGGACCCAAAGAATTAGAGAACACCAAGATAGAAGGTCCTTCTGCAGAGCCCCGCCTTAAAAAAAGCTTCCAGTTTACAAGACTGAAACACAGAGGTAAATCTACATTTTGAGTATTTCCTGCTGAGTAATTGGCTTAGAAACTGAGTGAACACTAGAAGTTCTGTAATTTGAATAAACAGATACAGGGTGTCTAATTAATTGAAATGACCAACCTGAAGCAGTAAGAGAAACCCTGCATCCCTAATGTTGCTTTGGGCAGGCCATTTAATAAGAACTCTGAAAAAGGAACAAAATATAATGCAAAAATTCTTATTTCATACATTATTACAAGTGGAATCAGAGCACAGATCTTAACGTTTTCTATTATAGGTTTAAATTCAAAACTAAAACAAGTTGTGGAAAGCAAATGTATTTGTTTTACTTTAATTAACAATTCAGTGCTCTTTAAATAATTTGTAAATATTGAATATTACTCTTATCAGTTCCAAAGATTTTTTTAAAACTAAGAAACCCTAAATTTATAAATATACAGTTGTATATAGTCATGACATAAAGGGTTCCCGGTTATAATTTCAAACAAAATGGTGGGAGGGGTATAAGTTTTTTTAACTATTGTGATCTGAATCCAAGGCCCTTGATAAGGGCTAAGGTAGCCATCTTTGCACCACCTAGGGTACAACTTCATTCATGACCTACTGCATTCTCTCATAGATGGAGATCATTGTGGCTTTAACAAAGGAGATGCAAGCAAAATGAATATGTTTCCTTCATATATATTCCAGGTAAGAAATGGGTTACAGTAAGGAACAATGTTCCTGGGAGTACATAATCTCAAAAAAGAATGTTGAAATCATGATAAATATAGAATTTTCAATAAACCTTAATTCCGTTTTCCCATCACCCTTCAGATTCAGAGAAATGCATCATCTCCCCACAAATAAAACCCCAAAACCTTGACATTCTGAGAATTACTTTCATGAATAAACACCATGACTGAAATGGATAAGTTGTAGTAAAGTTTTATTTCATTTCATAAAAAAAGCACAAACTGAGATAGCATAAGCATTTACCTTCTGTAATGTATAAAGGGAAGATACCAATAGTAGCCCATACTCTGATATGGAAGTCAAGTTAATCAGGGATCAGAATTCTAAAGTAGTAAGGATATATAATCTTGTAAGAATGTATTTAAAATTCGTTAAACAATGTGACAGTAGCAAAAATCAAGCAAATAAGCCATCGTGATATCATTGTGTTACATAAAGAGAGAAGAGATCTCTGCTTCCCTTGTTCAGTTCCAAGTCTAAAGAGTGGAAGTTCTGGGTAATGGAGAGATGTCTCAGCAGGGAAGACATCACATGCTCTTCCATAAAACCATGATTCAAGTCACAACACGCACATGGCAGTTCAAAGCTGTCCCCTATGACTCAGCGCAGAGGACCACATATGCTCTTCTAACATCTTCCATCACTGAATACACATGTGTTGTACAGACATGCATTGATAAAAAAAAAACACCATACACTTAAAGGACATATAAATAGAAAAATAAGAAATCATTTATATATTGTTCTTACCCAAATATTTTCTCAACAATTGTGTTACAAATCATACATAGAGTGTAATAGTTACTCTTCTCTAGGGAGAAAAATATATCTCCCTGCCTTTTAGTCTTTTTGTTTGTCAGCAAATAAAAAAATATTATTTGTATCATTCTGTACAAATGACACTCATTGATACATTATTGAAAAATATAAAATAATAAATATATCTTTGTAGTTTTGTGTAGAAGATGAGGTGCAGACTGCTAAAGGTAAAGGCACAGGTCTAGTGAGGGCTGAATATATTCCTGCAGGCAGGAAACGAGACAGCTTCCTGGTGTTTATGAAGATATACTACTACTGGGTCTGCATTTGTGCTCACTGGAGGGGTATCCCCGAACCTGCATTAACGTTCTCATCAATCATTATCTTCTTGGCTACGGCCAAATGCCTCCTCCATCACCCGAAGATGCTCTGACTCTACAGAGTGCTCAAGAAGCACACACCTGTGGGAAATGCCCCATGGCAGAATTATGACTTAAAAATATCAAGAGGTTTCTTAAAGAAAGGGAATATGAGTTTATTTTTAATCTGTAAATAAATTGTATCATCATTAATTAGGATTGACACCCATACTCCTACAATATACTCAGACAAAGTTTTATAAATATCAGAGCTTCCGTGGAAAATGTATACCATGCTAACACTTACAGAATCATGCATTCACCATTACCAAGAGAGTTTATGTCTGCGATTTCACTCTAAGGTAGAAGCCAGCATTTCACTTGCTCTGACTAGTCCTCTAGCGAGCTGTTAGGCCTGCAGGCCTCTTATCTTCTACTCGACAATTCAACACTCCTATTGTAGTATACGATGTGCCTTAAGAAAAACATAAAAATTGACTGTGTTTGTGATCTCATAAAATAGTAGCCACAAAAACAGACAGCAAGCCAAATTTCCGTGACTTCTGTACCAAAGAATTCCGCAGATCTAGCAAAGTTTATTATACAGGAAGAATGATATTTATAATAAGCCAGGATTAAAAACAGTCAGCATAAATGGGAATGAATAAAATACTAATTTTATATGTTTATGATGATCTACTATTGGTCAGTTTAAATTTTGCGAAATTAAAAATGCAAATGAATACCCATATACAAAATTACGCTAATTTTACATGAGTAGAAATACCCATAATGCAAATATTTAATGAGAATAGAAAAATATTTACAATAGGTATTTTCTTCTTTCTGATTTCCCTGTTATATAAAATTGCTTTAATTAGAAAATATTACCTTAGTAATCAGAAATATATTCTTAATTAATGTTAATTCTGACACAAACATAACTTAACAAAACACCTAATTAAAATGTTCATTTTGTTGATGACAATTTCTCTATAAATTAGACAAAACAAATGCAATATGTAACAATAAATGAGTAGCAGAAAGAACTTAAATTGCTACATGTAAATCCAACATGTAGTAAATTGCAGTCTTTCCTAAAGTCCATCTATAAATCCTTGTAATATCAATAAAACTGAGCTACTTTTTTGAATATTTACTGGGAATAAAAAGGGCCCAAACAATTTTTAATGAAAATGTTTGCTCTTATCTTAAGATATATTTAAAATGATTGAAAAGCTATCATAACTGGTGCGGGAAAATTCTGTATCCTGTCAATCATGTCAATCATGTTTTAAATAAATGCTGATTGGCCAGGCAGGAAGTATAGGTGGGAAAACCAGACAGGAAGTAGAGATGAAAACAGGAGATTTGGGAAGCAGGAAGCTTCCCTGGCATTCCTGCACAGTCCATCAAGGAGGCAACAATGTAAGCTGCCCAGCTGAGAAAAGGTACCGAGCCATGTGGCTAACATAAATGGGTTAATATAAGTTTTCAGAGCTAGTAAGAAGCCCGAGATAATGGGCCAATCAGTTAATAACCTAATGTGGACTCTCTGTGTGATTTTCTTTGGGGCTTGCCAGCTGTGGGGTACTGGGTGGGACAGTAACCCCAAAGAGCAGGCCCTCATGTTACACATAACTATAAATGGGGAATGCTAGTACATACAGGGACTAAGTATAAGAACACACTCAGAACACTGACTGTCGATGTAGAAAAATCAAGATATGTCTGTTATCCCCAAGACACAGACATTACTCTGGGCTCGTGGCTGAGACTGAAAGAATGGGAGTCAGAGCCCCAAACAGAGACCGGAGACCGGAAACAAATCTCCATAGCTATGTTCGTCTCTGACGAAGGAGACTTCAAACTCAAGCCACTCCGAAAGAGAAACAATGTTGCCACAAATTAATAAGAGCGTGTAGTTGGGGAAATCATTAAGAAAATATCGTAATTATAGTTATGAACCAAATATTGGGGTTTCAAATTTCACAGACTAAATGCCAGGAAGTCAGGTAAATTTTGAAACAATAATCTTGAGAGACTTCAGGACTCTGCTCTCACAGTTAGATAGGTCTTCTGAACCAACAATCAGCTGGACAAATTAGGAGCTAAATCATACCACAAATAAATTGGATTTATGTTTGGAGAATATTCCAAAGAAAGGATAGGGAACACACATTTTTCTCTCAACATCACATCGAATCCTCTCTAAAATCAATTACATAGCAAATCAAAAAAGTCTTGAAAATAAAAAAATTATCATATTTTAACAGCTTATAGCAGATTAAAACCAGAACCCAACAGTAAGCAAATCACAGAAACTACACACAAATATGTAAAAAGGACAGACTATACTTTGAATTAATGTTAGGTAAAGAAGAAATCATAGAAAATGAAAACTGAAGTAAGAATTCAGGGAAAATGATAGCCCAATTGAGCAGACCCTAGGAATAGAGCTGAAAGAGCTCTGAGACAATTTAGAACTAGAAGTGCTTACATTACCCAATACTCAAACAGATTAACTAATTGTCTTCAGATGTTAGAACACAAATCAAACCAAAAATAGTAGGTAACAAAAAAATAATGATTTGAAGAGATATTAATGAAAGCAACCCAAAGATCACATAAAATCAAACAAGGTAGTCTGTAATCAAAAAAAAAAAAGAGCCATGACCCCATTATTTACATGACTCTGATAAGAACCCAGATAGTAGACTAGACACACTAGTGCTTCTTATTTCTTCTTCTGGCCTCAAACCTGCTTAGATTAATACTGGGAATTATATGAACTGTGCTGTTTATCAAACACTTTTCTCAACAAAGATGAAGAAGGTGATGCAGAAAGACAATAACCAAGAAGAATGTTTGGACGTCATGCATGTCACGTTATAGGTACAACTGCATAGGCAGTCTCAAGAACTACTCACCATTGACAATCTATTCATGACCAGCAAGTTCTCTTGCCACATGAACAATATAGACTGGCAATCAAGTTAATTGCAATGAGTGGGTTAGTTTTCAGAGAACTTAGCTCTGATTATTTTTCATTCAAAAATTCACATGGATTGAAAATGACACCATACTGCCAGAAAGCATAAAAAGTAATAGACTCAAGAAAAATGACTCTACAGAGACTATCTATTAAAAATCCATAAACATTTTTATAGAAAATGAGCCATTTTAAAATCAGTCTTCATAAAACATTTTTATGAGATTCTCTGTACCATCTTATGGTTTTAAATTAAACTGCCTTTCCAAGAATCAGGGATTATCTCTGAAACATTTACTTTTTTGTAGAATAGAGGAAAAGAAGATTTCCTGACCTAAAGTGTGATGTTTGGCAGTTAACTCTTCTTGCTTCCAGTCCTTCCCAAGTGGGAAAACAAAACACAAGGAATCAGTGGTCAGATGTAATAAAACATAAGATAAATATAATCAAAAATATTGAGTCACATTTATTTTCATTTGCTTTACCCAATCAGAGCAATTTTCTCAGAAATACGATTCATCTTTGAGTACTGAATATAAGAGGGATAAAACACACTAGCCATCATTCATTGCTTCATTTGGACGAGTTGATTTCCTACTAATTCCTACAACTGAGACAATACAAGGTACAAATAGATCAACTGAAATGTTTATTTAGTCATTAAAGACAAGTTCTCAAGCTTTCAAATGGTTTTAATTTCAACATACTGGAAACTGATGACTTATAAATGAGGTAGACCATGCCAACCTAAACTGGGTACTGAAATATGAAGGGAAGAAAATTTAACCTTAGCTAGTTACTATGTTTCCTTTGATGAATGATGTTTATATCAATATCTACCTCATTACTTTTCTCCTAATGAAACTTATATATTATACTTTATTAATATATATAGTATGTTCTTAAATCTAAGTAATTTTTAAATATAATCATTAAATGATTGAATATTTTTATTTTTATTATTTTGTTAAGCCTTGTGCATATATACTAAGAATTCTCTGCAAATATTGAAAAGGGTAGTTGATTTTTGATATTATCTGTGCAAGAGACTTACCTCTTAGAGAAGTGGATTTTTATTCAGTTCTACAAATAAACAATAAAAAGGGCTGAAAATATTATAGTCTTCTAAATAAAACTTTGTTAACAGTTTTCTATTATTTTTTCAATGTTTCCATAAAATTTATAAAACTTCCTATGTTTGTGTTACTAACTGATGATCTGGTAGATTTTATAATTGTTCGTCATCCCAGGTTATGAGGCGAAGATGCAGCTTTCCAACTGCAACAAAAAGTCATTCAGGTCTCTCTGTTTACTCTCTTTAAAATATTATGGAAATGTACTTTTCCCTTCTTTCGCATATTTTGACTGTCTGCTGGTGAGAAATTTAGCAAAATAGCATGGAACATCATAGAGAGAGGAGGGGCGAAAGAATTTCAACCCCTAGTCAAAAACCTGTTGGGGATTGAAAGTGGGAGGAAGAATCAATTTTCTTCATGGAAGAAGCCCCTGAAAAGCTGCCCATGCTCCTTTAGATAGAGAAACAACTACGTGCATACAGACATCAGTGATATTTAAAAACTGTATGAATGAAAATGGAAGGAAGAATATGAATAGGCAAGAAACTGGCAGAAGGAGATGGAAGATGAATGTGATCAAACTAGATATTAGGTATAATGTATGAAATTCTCAATAATATATATATGTATATTGATTTTAAATAAGAAAAAGAAACACAAATTTGAACAGTTGCTTTTGCTTATGTTATGCAACCCATTTGTAGAACAAACCTCAGAACTTAGTGCCCAGATAAGGAAAAAAAGAGAATAACTCAAAATGCTGTGCTATTCAGAAAGAAAGAAAGAAAAAAGCAGCTGTAAAGAATTAGCCTTTTGGTCCCAATCCAAATTAGCCCCCAACCCCATTCTCTGGATAAATTAATTCCAGAAAACCAGCAACACTGTATTAAATATGACCAAATATCTAAGACCCAAAAGCCCATTCCTTCTTCAGGAGAGACAGTTGAGCTGTGATCTAAGGTTAATTTCTTTGTTGAATTTTCTTCTGTTTTGTTGATGCCCATGGTATCCTAGCTACCATCAAACCTTTAACCCACTGCTGATGCCGTGAATATCAGACTGTGGGTCCCTTCGTCCTTCTTTGTGTCTTTGTTTTACTCCATTTTAAACTAAAAAAAAAGAGTAAGGGATGCACTGTTTTCCCAGTGAGGTGTTCCTCTCAAGCCTTGATATCAATGCTATGGTAGATTTCTACTTCTCTTGAGTCCTAGAGATCAAACATAACCGTCATAGTGCCCCATTCCACTTTTGCTGTCTCCTGTAATGTTTTGGTGTGACAAAGGGTGGTGGTCTAGAGTTCTTGTTTTACCATTTACTAGCCACTGACTTTAAACAAATTGCTTATCGACTCTAACTCTCTCTGCGTTCTTCTGAAATCTAAAATGGGATATTAATGAAAATACAATTAAATAATCCATGTAAAGCAATTAACTGAGTCCCTGCTAGAATAAGTGTGCTATCTATACTAATTGAAAACAGTAATGGATTTTCTTCCCTACTTAGCCTTCTTAAAAAAGAGTAATAAAATCTGCTGCTTTCCATATTTAGACAATATAACACAAAATAACTCATATTTCTGACTTATTTTATGCTTGAGCTCAAAACAAAGACACATCGGCTACCCTAGCTATCGCCAACTCTCATTGCGTGTTTATTTATGAAATTTGTTAGGCAAATAATTCACACACACACCTGGTTTAACAGCATTTTGGATAATTTGTCCTCTCTTAGGTGTCATCTAATATTTTTGTACTGTCTCATGACAGGAACACACATATAGAGTATATCACCATTTAATTTCCTTTGACTCATTGTTCTAGATGTCTGCATTTGTGTGTGTGTGCATGTGTACAGTGTTTAAAACTTTTCATTTAATTAGAGATAACTGATAACTTAGATGATACTTTCCAATATAAAGGAGGAAGATATTTTAAGATAGTATTCAGAAATTGATAATTTTTAACTAAAACTTGTTGAGTTTCAGAAAGGGAGAGAGAGGGTAAAGGGAGAGAGAGAGGGAGCGCATGGGTTCTTGAAAGCAGATGGGAAATTAGAGGACAGTTTCTGTAATAACCATCCATTTTTACCTTATTCCTGCCATTACCTATTTGTTGGTTGTTACTTCATACCTGAGCTAACATGCCTGCAATCTTCAGGGATTTATCCTCTGTCCATTATTCGTGTCTTTCTCAAAACAGTTGGACTCCAGACACATCCCAACACACCAGGCTTTTAATGGGTTGCAGAAATTCAAATTAAGGCGCTCATGGCAGCCTGAAAAGCGCTTTATACCTCAAACTTTTCCCTCACCTGTAGGAGAACTTTCTCTGTCCTGCCAGACAGAGAGCCACACAGAGATTATGCATGCTTAGGTGATAGTTTATGCTTCTTACTAACTAGCTCTTGCATCTTAAATCAACCTGTATTTCTTATCTACAATCTACCACATGACAGTATCTTTTCTCAGTATGGTATGTTAGTTGATTCTTCTGCATCTGTCTGGTGACTCCCTATGAATCCACCCTCCTTCTTCCCAACATCCTCTCAGGTTGCTCGACCACATAACCTCTTCCTGCCTAGCTATTGGTCCACTGACTCTCTTTAACAATGAGAGTAACACATCTTCACAGTGTACGGAAGGGTTATTCCACAGCACTTGTCCTTGAAAGCAATAATTTTTATTGTCTAAAATAAGATTTCGATAAAATATTTGTTGTTTAATATTTGTTTTGTTTTCCGATGGGAAATCTATAGACTTTGAAATTTACATTTTTTGTTTTGTTTTTTTGTTATTGTTGTTGTTATTACTTTTTGAAATAGTATCTTAATCTAAGGCAAGGTTGGTTTGGAATTCACTCTATAGCCCAATCCAACCTCAAACTCATGGCAGCCCTTGTGCCTCAGCTTCCTGTGTTCTGGATTATAGGTGCGAGCAACCAGTTGCTCCTGTTATCGAAATGAAGTTTGGGTATTATAAATGTGAATTGTTTTACATGAGAGACAAGGAGCTTCTGGCAATGCCCATCAAGAGCTAAGGTTGCAGAATCCTGAGAGTCCAGTCCTGTAGCCTTTCTGATTTTCCATCCTCCACACAAAACTACTGCTAATTTCTGGTGGTACAGCTCCCACCAAAACCATATTGCCTGATTTCTTCCCTACATCTAGATGTGGAAATCCTCCAGTTAATGCAAAAATTACTTCACTTACATTCTTGTGGACAAGTCACTCAAGACAAGAAGTAAAATTAAAAAAAAAAACCTCTGTATGAATTTATAGAAAAATATAAAAAAAATAACATAGAATCCCAAAGGACACCATCAGATTTGCAGCATCAAACCTTCCCTAGTTGAGCTATTGGAGAAAGTTCATTCATTAAAAACCATCTGATCCTGCATCGTGCCACAGAAATCAACACAACGTGATGTGATGTGACATTGTTGCAAATGCCTGCCCTGCTTCTGCTCAGACCATATGTTCAAATTAGCAAAACTATCGACAAATGCTTTTCTTCCCTTTCCACAAACCCAAGTTTGTTTCCAACCATTGCCTTACATATTATTTGAGAAATAAATTATTCTATTCTGTTCTCTTAACACTTTATCAAGTACTTATAAATAATGTCATGTTCTTTCCCAGAGAGATGTTTATGAGAAGCATATACACACACACACACACACACACACACACACGCACAAGCACTCCCACACATACACTCACACATACACACACACACACACACACACACACAAACACACTTACTTTGGAGTAAAGAAATGTAACTCATTTAAGAAACACTGGTGTTTACTTATACCATATTGTCTTTGATTTAGGAACTACTTATTTTCTTACTTTATATTTAATTTTAATATGTAAAGAAAAGTCACAGAACAGGTTAGTATCTTTGTCTGTTCAAGGTCACTAAATTGGACCTTTTTATACTGAGAGGTCTAAAGTCTTGTTCATCCACGGACAAATACAAATTAAGTTTTCTTTTAAAATATTATTGCTTACAATTTATGGGAAAACAGTCAAATTTGCAAGATTTAAAACACACAAACACATACACACACGAACACACACACACGCACATTGAGACACACACACGCTAGAACGTGTTGACTGAGCAGATGCCCTGACAGCATTATAGAGCACAGCAGCAGGAGCTGGCTGGCTGAGTTTCAGAAATGGACTCAAGACAATTGAAGCAGAATGCGAATGGAGCTGCCTCTGCGCTGGTGTGACTGCCTTGTGTAAATCAGAAAGGTAATTTTTGAAGCCAAACTTAAACTATCTGTAGCTCATGTCTTGTCAGCACCAGGAGAAAAGGAATCAGCACAAGTCAGAACAACGGTATGTGAAGCGATACTTGACAATCTGCTTTAGTGACCAGCACAGATACCAGGCCTATTGTTCACTAGGCCCTGGTCCACTCCACCTAGCTGGTACAGTTCCAGGGTTTGGTTATTTTGGAATCCCTGTGTGCTTCTTCCACCTTACATAGTAATGAATGGGAGGTCAGGGATCATTTCCTTAAAATGAAGATCAAAGTAATTCCATGCAAGGATCACAAAACAGATTCTCCAAAAGTCATTTAAGAATAGTTTGGAAGCTCAGTTTTGCCTTTTAAGGTCTCTTCCTTTTTAAGGTTTTTCATTTCATTTTACGGAAATTCAGAGTCCTGAGAAAGCCCTGAATGGAATGACTGTGCGCATAGTATCTTTAGTTCAACCAGAGAACGTGATGCTCCAGAAGCCATGCAAGATAGCCCTTTCCCCCTAGACTTGCTACTTCAATTTTGCAAACACCAGAATTTCCTTAATTTTGATAAAAGTTCAAGTAAGCATCCTGCAAACCTCAGTATGTATCTGGACTGCTATAAATGCTGCACCTTGCTTTTTAATTCACCCAGCACTAATTACCTTAATATTTGGAGATAACAGATAGTGATTTGTTATCTTTCCTGGGGAAAAATCTGAAGTTCCCATTAGAAATAGAATTTTATTAATATCCTTGAGGATCTTGAAACACAGGATACTGTCACGTCAGCAAGTCTCCACATCGTGTTTGGGCAGAGAAATTAACTGTCTGGCTTCACTGACCTAGCAGGGGAGTTTCTGGGGTTCTCTTATGGGAGAAGAGTGTAGCTGAAATGAAAGTTTATGGCTTATTACTTATCTTCTTTTATGAGTTTACCGCACATTGTTTCTTTGACGCCAGTAAAGTGAAAGCCGTCATGTGAATTTGTCAACAGGTAAATGAAGCCAGCAGGGACTTTAGCATTTGTATGTGTAATCAACTCTAAGCTTACAAAGCACGTATCTCCTTATAGCTTCCACTCTTAATTGATAATACCAAAGATTGGGAAAGTGTGTGCTTTTGTTTATTAGCTGAGCATTCTGTTGAAAATGTTCTATTCCTTTATACTCAGTGGCCATGGAAACTACAATGCAGGAAATGTCACAACCGCTTTTCTAACCCTGTTTGGCTTTTCCAATATTCCATTGTATTGCCAAAATGATTACTTGATACCATCAATTAAAATGTTTAAAGTCAAATAAAGTCTAAGCTTCTCCATTAAATAAAATGCCATTCTATACCCTAATATTACTAGTTCTTAAAGAACACTTACAGGGATATGACTAAGGTATCCTATCAGGGTCGTTATCTGTCTCCAAATGTGTGCTCAGCCATGGGTAAACACCAGTTAAACTTTCTTTGAAAAACTCTTCAGCTTATTTCCAGTATTCTTGCTATTTGATTTTTGTGTGTATGAGTACTGTGCCTTCATGTAGATCTGTGCACCACATACATGCCTGGCACATGTGAGAATTAGAAGAAGGCATCTGAGTCCTTGGGACTGGATTTACAGATGGCTGTGAGCTGTCACATGGGGCTGAGAACTAAACCTGGGTCAACTGGAAGGGCAAGCAGAGTTCTTAGTCAAAGAGCTAGCTGTCTAGCCCTACAGTGCTCTTCATGAAACAAATACGTATAACTTCTTTATGCTCATTTTTGTTTTCATTATTTTATTTTTGAGACAGAGTCTTTTTGTTTCCATGGCTGGCCAGAAACTCACTGTGTAGTTGATGATGGTGCTGATGGCTTGACCCTTTGCCATAACCTCTAATTACTGAAACTACTAATGTGTAACACCCCACCCACATCTCTCATTATATTTATTGCCCAAAGGGAATGACTGTCTTTAAGGTCTTCCTCATTCACTTTTCCAGTGTTATTCACTTGGAGGAAAAATTTAAATAAGTTCCTGGTTGCAGGGGTATGGAGAAACAGAGGAAGAGAAATGTTATCTGTCTTTCTCTCCTTTCTAATCCCACAGGTTCCCCCGCACCATCCAGGACACTTTCTTCCCTTAGTTAACATCAACACAGGCATGCCCAGGAGTGGTTTATTCATTTCCTAGGCACTTGTCAATCTAATAAATTTGACAGTCAAAATTGACCATGAAAATCCTCATGTACCCAAATTCTCCTTTGCTATTTCAGTGAATTAAAGGGTTTTTACTAGCTTATTATAGTTCTTATAACTTTAAGTATCAAATAATCGTAAGCACCATAATCATTATCACCATCATTAAATGATCTAATAAAAAATGCAGCTATCTGTGTCTTACTGATCACTTGACATGTGGACTCTTATAAATTCCTTGTACCAATCTCATAAAACAGCCATCATTATTTTCTAAATGAGTAAAGCAAAATTTATAAAATTTTAGCCAATTCAGCGCCATGATTTTTGTAGTGAACAGTCACAGCAGATTAGAATCTCCACCTCTCAGACTCCAGTACCAACTGTCATCAGGACAGTTATCATTTCCTCCTTATTTATCCACTGCCATCTCCATCGGGTCTTGTGAAACGCCTGTACAGATCGTGAGGGACAAGGAGCTTCTGGTAATGCCCATCACAAGCTAAGGTTGCAGAATCCTGAGAGTCCAGTCCTGTATCCTTTGGCACACAGCCAAAGCAAGACCAGCAGTGTGACTGTCTTGTGTGAATTGGGCCATCATCCATCTGTCCTTGTACACACAGGCTTCACAACTGTATGATGAGGCTCAACTGTCAAGGTGGTGTCAGAAGTGCAAGTTCATACTGGCAACATATTAAATTACATATTAAATTAACACATTTCTATAAGTTTATATTTTATCATGAAGCTCGTGGCCTACCGGCGAGTTTCCACCTGTCAGCTCACATCTTTCCCCTCTGGCATCTACATGGTGTCTCCCTGACTCCACCTTCTTTCTCAGCATTCAGTTTAGTTTTCCCTGCCTAGCTCTACTTTGACCTAATGCAGGCCCAAAACAGCTTCTTCATTAACCAATGGTATTGACAGCATTCAGAGGGGAATCTTACATCAATAGAGGGCATAAAAATTTTCTGTATACTATTTTTACAATTTTCCACATGTATAAAAATATTGTTATAAAATCAAAGTTTCAAAGTTGTAGCACATGTATACCATGGAAGTACATTAACTGAGATTAAAGGAAAAATCTCTAGACACGCTTTGACCCACTGTAACACTGGGTAAAACTGGCGTTGGTTATGTACTCAGAAGAGACAGAGATCTGGACCTGTGCATGCAGGTGTGCCTGGGACTTTATCGTTTGTCAGGATGTTACAGGAAATGTAATTTACAAAGGTGGACATAGAGGCAATGCATTACCTACATTAAAAACTCACAGAAGTTTAGTGACGATATCGTCAAAACAAATATTGCATGGTGACAAGAGTTATTCTACTTAAGATAATGGACTCAGAAAAACTTGCATCTTTTCTTTACAAAATAAATATTCCAGAATTTTCAGGTTTTAATTAGAAGTTATGAAACAGTTGTGAAACTTTTTTATGAAACTTTGTATCTAGAGAGAAAGAAATATATTCTTCTTTATATAAATTTATTCCTGAAAAAAATGTCCCTCGCAACAATTCTCATGCCAGTATGCTTTACCATGTATTTCTAATGATATAGTGATGTAAGTGGTCAGTGCTTTGGAGCACATCATATAAAAGAAACATATGAAAATATGGGGCTGGAGAAGTTGTTCAGCAGAAAAGAGTACATGCTGCTCTTACAGACACCCAGAGTTCAGTGTCCAGTAACGGCTGGATACTCACAACTACCTACCTTTAACTAACCCAAGGGAATCCCATACCCTCCTTTGTTCCTAGCTAGAATTGCATGCACTTTCAAGAACCAACATTCAGATATGCATAATTAAAGAAGAAAATAAAGTATTTTCAAAAATATTAAAATAAGTCACTTTCTTGAAAGATTAGCGAATGAAAATCGCATAAACTCAAAACCTCCCAGTCAAAAAAAATCTACAAAATATCTACATTATTATTGAATAAGTATGAAATATGAATTTCAAGGTTTCACAAATGCAGGCAATTTGCACCTCTTTGGATGGCTCTATGAATTTGTACCACTTGATTTTTATAGTAATGATAATCATTAAGCATGTAAGCAAAGTCTTAATAAATATGACAGATTGGAAATAATTCTGATGTAACATTTTGAATCAGGATTCTCAAAACGAATCTGCATGCTAATCATGCAAGCACAAATTTCAAAAGCATTTAAAAGTTTTTAACACTACTGATATATAGAATGGTAAACAGTTTCTTAAAATGATTTTTTAAGAAACATTTCTTAAAAATGATTTTTCTCCCTCTTGCTGCCATTCATTTTAATTTTATATTTTGTATCTGTTGCATAGAATTCAAACATAGTTAGGATTATCAACTGATGTCTTTTAAAGATGCTCACAAGTATTTAATTATTTGCATAGCAATGAGTTAATGGCTTTTATTTTAATGGAAATATTGTTACTATGAAAAATATGAAAACAACACTTTGGGATCTACAACCTGAACCTCATCTTTTAAAGTTCAGAACAATTCTTTTCTCCATGTCCCAAAACAAACCTAAGATTATTTACAAGGCATGGAGAGAAAACATGGTAGTTACAAATGCTGCATAACCTACTTTTTTTCTTCTACTCTTCCTACTGACCCTAATCCCTCTACCCTGTACCTTTTCTTCCCAGTCTTCTTCCTTCTCTTCTTGATAGAAAACGTGAAAAATAGGCTTGGCAGTTCATCAAGAATGCACATACAATACTGGCATAAACACACACACCTGTAACCTTAGTCTTGCCAGAGCCTAAGACAGAAGGATCAGACTTGCTTACCACCATCTAAATATAACAAGAGACCCTTCCCCAGGAAGTAAAACAGAGAGCCTGAGAACTGGGCATCTGCCGCCCTCCTCTGGTCCTTGTAAGTGATAAACATATTGGAGAGGGAAGAAGAGGGCAGACAGGGAGAGAGAGAGAGAGAGAGAGAGAGAGAGAGAG
>JAQHUG010000029.1:3401985-3421797 GCA_028555095.1 Dicrostonyx torquatus
AGAAGAAGGAGGAGGAGGAGGAGGAGGAGGAGGAGGAGGAGGAGGAGGAGAAGGAGGAAGAAGAAGATAAAGTCTGAATTTACTCATGTATCACTTCAAATTCACTGCCTTACAGCAACACCTGAGCAGATACCTAAATATCAGATATAATCTTTTACTGTCCTTTCACTGTGATCTCCCCAAAATAAAAGCCACCCACATGTTCAATTTAAATGATGTAGGAATTATGAACAAACAGAATTTACCCACTAAGGCGAAGATGTGGATTTTATTGTTTGAGCTTATTTCTATTTCAGATGAATAATTAACCACTATAAAATTATTTAAGGAGTAAACTCTGTCATGAGGCAAGCCCACCTGGGCTGAATCACAAAATCTCCTGGTTTTGAATTTACAAGGCTGCTTGAGCTAACCCCAGGGCATGGAGCTGAAGGGCAGCCAGCACTGGCAAGGCAAGCTGGAGAGGGCATGTTTTAAAACAAAAGAAAAAAAATGTTATGTGAGCAGCACGTGACCATGTGGCATACATTTTAAAGAATGAACCCTCGGGCCTGGAAATAAATTAATGAGTTCTGCCTCTCCTTTCCGTGACCCTTTCGTTTGGTTTTCATGGGAATTTGTTTTCTTTGTTTTAGGCTGGTTTGCTCGGTGAAGACACAGTGGGAGAATGAATCTGTGGCAGGGCTCCTGTGGCACAGATTTCACAGGCTACCACTGAGCTGTTATCTCTTGAGTAATCCCAGGCCCTGAACTAGGCAAATTCACATAAAAGTCAAACATTGTCTTAAGAACTCCATCCCTGGGGTTCTCTCCCTGGGGGTATTCTCCTTTGACAATATGATGTTCAACAAAAAGCTCATACAACTCATTATCACCACATTTTTTATATATATTTCAAGGTCTGTTTTCATTAAATGTTAGGCGATTACACTAAAGATGAAATGTGCTTGTGGAGTAGAAAATGACAAGAGCAGAGATCAAAGAGGAGCATTTGACCAGCAAACTCGACATTCATGATGAGGTCAGTGTCTGAATCTCTTCTGGGAGCAGCCTGACAGTACTGTCTACTCGGGTGGCAGTTATTTGTTTCCCGTTCCCTCATCCGCACTGTCATATTACCTGGTGGCCGGCTGAAACTGACCCATTTCTATTTTCAGAACGGTCACTGTGTCTGCTTGGTCTAAGTACATGAACTAGTTTCTCTTAGATTGGGTAAGACTGACTTCTTTATAGATTATAATTTATGACTAAGTGAACAAGCCTGATTCTCCACACAGAAGCTTGTCCTGGGGTAGCCTTGAAAACAATTTTTTTCTACTGTTGTTTAAGCAGCATTAAAAATAGCACACAGAAGGCAGGAATAGTGGATATTGTCATAAATTCCAATACTCGTGAGACAGAGGCAGGGGGAATCTCTGTGAGTTCAAGGCTTGCCTGGATTACAAAGTGAATTGAAGAACAGTCAGAGCTAAGTAGTGAGACCCTGTCTCAACAAAACAAAAACAATAACAAAAAAGAGCACAGAGTTTCTTCAAAATGTATGTTGGTTGCTGCAGTATAGCTGCATGAAAGCATATACAGACCAATAAATCTTTGTAATGAAAACTTGCAGCTAATGAAATATGAACCAAAGAGTTTACTGCATGGCTCACTGTCATACTATGGTTTCTATGACATAACTTTTCCTTTTTTTTTTCTTTTCCTTCTTTTCACTTAAATTTTATTTTGTTTTAGGGATAGGGATTTGAAAAGTCAGAGGGTGAATATAAAAGGATGGGGAAATGAATGGAATAGAGGAGCACAGTGTAAAAGCCACAACTAATAAATAAAAAGAAAGTAAAAAAAAATAAAAGTAGTGGTAGAAAAATCCCTAAGTTCTTACCTTTTTACACGTAGATGAAGACATAGCTAGTCTACCTCAGAGATGCTTCTCATTTTACTGTATGCCGATTGATGTAGAGATGGATGACTTTTAAGGAATCTTCTTTTCACTAGCAAAGATCTGTTACATTTATTTATGCTGCAGAGTATTTCTTTAACTGTGTAACGGGGTGTCACATTTGTCTATGCTCCTTTTGTTTAATGATGTAAGAATTAAGTGTTTAATTATAAAAAGACATGTTGCGTTTGTTTGACCTTGCCTGTCTAAGACTCCAGAATAGTCTAATACAAAGCTGAACGGCCAATAAAATAGGCAGGAGAGGCATAAGGCAGGGTTGGCAGATAGAATAAATAGGAGAAATCTAAGTTAGAAAAGAATGAAAGGAGAAACTGAGGGAGATCATGCCTGGGGCAACAAGCTAGACATAAGGTAGATAAAGAGAAACAATATAATTTAATTAAAAGAGCTAGACTGAATTATGCCTAACCTATACCAAGCATTCATAACTTATATAAGTCCCTGTGTTTTGATTTGGGAGCTGGTCGATGGACTAAAAGAAGCCCAAATTTCCACATAGGGCCTGAGATAGAAAGAAAGAAATGGGTATAAACGGTCATAGAACATAGTAAATTGTAAGATAAGTCACAAAGACGGGAAATATATACAGTCTGGATCCTGCATGCTGTATTAATTTAGAACTTTTTAAATGCTGATGATCAAGTGACAGCTGCGGAAAAACATGGCATTGAAAACGGGACTTCTGAAATAAACCCAGTCAGATACTTTAGAAATGCTACAGCTTTGAAATTGAAGTCAGAAAATGAATTTATTTGGGGAAGAGGTTACACTTTAATTTCTACAGGAATCGAAAGGCTATGGATTCATCATGTTCAATCAGGAAAGACCTTCTGAAAATATGGCTACAGATATAAAGAAATAAACCAAGAACAAACTTCAAGACAGTTGATACGTGTTTTATCTGTTTAAACATAAAATAAAAAGAAATCATCTTTGACTGGCTTGAGTACAATTCACAGTCCATGCTTGTGTTAGTACAGATAAGTATGTTACCTTTGAAAGTCTGTCTGTTTTAGGAGCAAGGGAACCAGGCACCAATGTATCCCAAGTGATCCAGCCTCTTAGAGTACCTATGTTGTAATTTCCTCCAAGTTCTGCATCTAAATAGCTTTAAGACTGTTGGGTAAGATGGTCCAGACTCACAGACTATTCTATCCAAAATTGCAGATAATCCTTACACATCTTACACATTCCCGTTCACAGAAACTTGACAACAAATGCTGTAGCTAGTTTTTTTTCCAGTACATGACCATTGTTTTAATAATCTCAGGTTCCCTAAAATGATTCCATCACCCAAAGACAACTGAAAAAAGTCCTGAGAACACAACACCCACATTACCAAGAGGTGGGGTAGATAGTTTTTGGTTATTTGATGGCTTACAGATGTTTTTCATCATTTGGGGTAGATATAGCAATATAGAATAAAATACAACTATTAGATGCAAATATTTAACATTAGAATGGCTTTTTTTATATTGATACAAATTAAGGTTATTTTTGTTACAACATATGTTATACATACTTATACTCTTCTTTAAGGTATTATACATATGCAGTTTATTTTAAAATAAGGGAAGTGCCAGGTGTAGATAGGTTTTTTTTTTTTTAGGAGGCACAAGAAGAAGCATGAGAACTTCTTGGGAGACACAAGAAGGTGAGCTAGGTAAGCTGATTGCTATTCAGCCTCTCTGGGGAGTGGTTTTTCTATCCCCAAAAATATAAGGTCAAGTTCTAGTTATTGAAAGCTACTATAATAAACCATTTAGGATAATTAAAAATGAAGGTTAGTAATTAGTAACCTATAAAAATCAAACTTGTAACTATGTTAGGTACGTCTTCAAAATCTTAAAGAGACTTAATTTAGGCAGATAGATGGCATTCAAACACTCCAAAGACATACAGAATATGGCATTTAAAATGTTTTAATAACATAAAGCTTTTCACGACAGTGAGACACGTGTGTTTCTGGCTTTAGAAAGGATGACGGGCATCAAAAACCTTCCATTTGGAGTTTGCTTTCATTATGACAGAGCTAGCTATTTGGGCAAGAAAATACTGTTGCCTTGATTGCTGAGAGTATGCTGTACAAACTAGAAAAACATGACACAAAGAAAAAAGACTATTGAACTTTGCCAAGAAGAAACAGGATAGTCCTTCAAAATTCCTGCTTCATAGAAAATTTCTCAGATATTCTATGACTATATGCTGAAAATGGTTGCCCCAACATTGCAAAGAAAACTTGAGTGACTGTCTGAGCAAGCAGATGTCTCTGTCATTTCTATAGATTTGGAAGTGGCTTGCACTGCACTTTCTGTCTACTCAGGTAATATTATATTTTTCTTGGGTCTTTGCTGAAGGTGAAGACTGGATAGTTATAGTTACAATTTTTCTTAGTTATGATAGAAGGTAGATTAGTCACAGTGCTTTGGACCCATCAAGATAGGATAGATAATAGTGATTTCTCCAAATTGTCAAATGCAATTCGTACTTGATAGTCATTCTTATTGTATTTAGTCTTACTATGTTAAAATTAAAGGCTTTCTTTTTATTTATACACAAGAGGGAACTGTTATGGAATAAAAATTTAAGTAGTTGAAGATGTTTTGCATTTGTTTATCCTGCAGAATATTACTTTATGTAACAGTGTGACACATTTGTTTATGCAGCATTTGTTTAATGATGTAAAGATGTGTTGCATTTGTTTGACCTTGCATTCCTAAGGCACCTGATTGTTCTACTAAAAAGCTGAATGACCAATAGTCAAGAGAGGGATAAGGAAGGGCTAACAGGCAGAATAAAAAGGAGAAATCTAAACTAGAATAGAGTGTGAGGAGAGAATTGGGTAATATGGCAGGCAGCTGCCAGCCAGCTACACATGAGAAGCAGTTAAAGTAAGATATATAGAAGGAATGAAAAGTAAAAAGCCCTGAGATAAAAGGTTGATAAAGAAAAACAGGTTACGGTAAAAGAACAATCCAGAAATGAGCCTAAGATAGGTCAAGCATCATAACTAATAAGAAGTTTCTGTGTCATGATTTGAAAGTTGGTGGGTGGCCTAAAAAAAAAGCCTGGTACACATGGCTGACCAATGAAAAGAGAATGAGAGTCCGTGCAAAACTAAGCTTGAGGTGAGCATCTATATCAGTCCCCATCCCTAACTCACAGATCATTTAGGAAGAGGAGACAAAAAGATTGTAAGAACAAAATTTAGCAGTAATTTTTTGTCAGATGTGCCAGGGCTATTGCACAAATAACTGTAAGATACTCAAAAACCTGTACAGGACCCTATTCAGGTAAAATCCCAGAATGGAGGTAGGTACTTCACCTGAAGTCCACTGCTTACCTGAAGAGCTATTGGCAATGTATGGCTACTGACTGAGCAAGAGTAACTTTTCACTTGGGATGTGATCCCAGAGAGGCTATCACATTGCAGTTAGTGGTCCTACACCCACAAACATACAGGCTGAACTAAGTGGACTCATTGAATTAAAAAAAAGAGAAAATAGTGTTGGGAAAGTGAGGAAGAATTGGAAGGAGAGAATAGATGGACTGACTTGCTTAAAATGCAAGAGTTTTATTCATGAATAAACATTATTTTAGTGCAGTAAAAACAATAATTGTAGTAATATAAATTTCAGGTAAAATTAAGGTAAATCATATGTACATATTAAGGGTATATTTTTATCTTAAGTGACAAATGTACATTTATTTTATATTAAAATTGAAACCTTATGGTGTGCAGATGTCTTCTTTCATACTATGCCGACAAACACTCTACAACCAATAACCACATAGGATCATGTGCCTCACAGGTTCTGGCAGTCATTTTATTCAACAGAGAAATTGCAGGTATAAGCCATGCAGATGGTTCCTGACCTTTCATCCAGAACTGAGCTTTTGCACAGAAACTGACCTTGAAGGACATAAACAAAGCCACTCATGGAGCAAAAGGCAAATTGACAGCTAACACAGTATACTAAGCATCTCTCACTGTGGAGAAAGATCCAAGAGGTTTGCTATCTAGAGTAAAGAGTTTTTGCTTCTTGTACATGTAGTTCTCTTCATGAAAACTACCCAGTATGCCCAGAGAAATCCCATTATCTGACTTTCTCTGCATCTCTGAATGTATCTCTGAGAATTTAGTTTTAAGGAATCAGCGGAGGCCTGGAAATCCAGCTATGAAACAAAAATCTAGGTTGTTTCTCTCACATACAGGAATCTCAACTCCACTAGTTATGAATAAAAATCCCAGCTAATGATTTGGGTGTAAGCATGCTAGACAGTCATTCATTATTCTTGACATAGTTGTAAGAATCTTTTTCATTGGTATTTAACAAATTGCCACATTTTTAATAATTACCAGTACCTAATATTAGTTTATACTTCTTAAGTTCACAAGTTCAGATGTTATATGGAGCGGGCCCGTATTTTCCAGCCGCCCAGCTAGCTTACACCCAAAGTAATCACACAGAAACTGTATTCATTTAAACACTGCCTGGTCCATTATCTCTAGCCTCTTATTGGCTAACTTTCACATCTCGATTTAACCCATTTCTATTAATTGTATATAATTACGAGGTCATGGTTTACTGGGAATGATTTAGCATGTCTGATTCTGGCAGATGTCTGATTCTCCATGATGGCTCTCTCAACTCTGCTTTCTTTCTTCCAGAATTCAGTTCTGTCTTCTTGGCCTACCTAAGTTCTGTCCTATCAAAAGGCCAAAACATAGAGAGAAGGACCTCGTACACCATTCAAATATATGTGTTTTGCTTTCTACTTCAGTTTATAAAGACAAACTATCAAATGATTTAAAAACTGCTCATTTGGGGAAACTTTGCTCTTCCAAACTTGTTTACTATTCCATCAAATTTAATGTCTATAGGATATAGTTATAAAACTGAGGCCCCCATTTTCTTGTTTCACCTTATACCCTTACAATATACAGATGCTCTTGACACATGGTCCAATTAATCTGAATCAGAAGAGAATACACCTCATATTGAATCTTTTTTAAATGTTATATCTGTGTTCCTTAATTTTTCCATTATATCCAGGAAGGATATAAATGATTAAGTGATGTCAGACCACATAATCTCATGCTTTTAGAATTGACTAATGTAACACATGTGAAACTCCCCACTTGTACTGGTTACTGAAAAAAAAAAGGTAGGGATGAATATCACACCATCGAATCATTTGGAGTCATGGTACAATTCTGACTGCCACAGAGTCCCAATATTTGCCATCTTGACCCAAATTTTCAGTAATTGAAAGTTGCAAAGTTATTTCCTAATATAGTGTTTACTTGAGGTTTAAAACAAGAGCCTGTTACTTTGAGTAACAACTGAGTTCCTTAATATTTGGAACAAATATCTGTTCATCACAAATTTTCAGTAACTCACTAAATTAGGTGAAATTATATCAAGGACAGGAGAGTTGTATATAGGAGAAGACAATGGGCACTGGGCCAATTCTGTCACTAGAAAGAACTACTTTCCAAGTACATTATTTTAGAATTCTTGCTCAACAAACCATACCTTCAGCCTATACAGAGGGAGTATTTTCTCTAACCTTGAATATATCTCCACATTAATTACATGATCATACACTGTCACCTTATTTGAATTGAGGATGACACTTAAAGTGAATTCAAGGTCATATGGCATAGTAAATATATGAAGAATAATTATTAACTAAAAGACAGACTATATTTAAATGCTGCTGAATATTTCCAGTTTTGAATTTTTGACATTTATGATGTTTCCATTCAAAATTTGTTCATATATCTATTGATAAATTGTTCCAAAACTGTTGAAATACTGACAAGAATTCACTCTTGTGAATCCTGTGATGTGTGACTAGAAAAATGTATATGCTTCTAAGCAAATTAGTTTAACAATCATTATAAAATTTAAATTTACCTTAGGATTAGCTGTGTATTACAGTTCTAAGTTTAAACTGAATATACTTAAATCTAAATAATTTTGGATTTCATGGAAAGTCATCTTATGCTAGTGAAACAAAGACGTGTGTTAGAATTGTTATGTATCTTTTGATTCTGTATCTAACTGCCCTCTAGAAAAAAATGTTAAATTTATAAACAGTATAGAAGAGAACTTATGTGAGTAAACATAGAGGAACTGAGCTGGGGCCCAGCTAGAAGATTAATGTTCAAAGTGCTGAAAGGTAGTTTCCATACTACAGAAGTAGAAAAAAGTCAGCACTGGTACCCAGTGATAAACATTCTATAAGCAGGCACTTGCAAGTGTTACTGATACAACAGCAGCGTGTGTGCTATGGAAGAAATCAATCACATTTGAATTGGAATCAAGGCTGCTCCATGAGATGGAACCCACATTTGACAGCTAAAGGGTCCAAGAACCAGAAACTAGATAGTTCATGGATCCTAAGGGAAAATCTACAACTATTATTCTGTGAAAGGAAATGTAGCAATGAACGACTTCGAATGACATACTGCTCTTGATAAGCTTGTTGCTCATCACTCATTAGAAGAGCATCCTCCTACAGTACCTTGGAATTAACAAAGCAACCCCCAACTGAACAATTGTAGTAATTCTTCCAGACACAACCTGACTGATACATATATAAACTCAGGGACTGTGGCATCTTGTATGTACAAGACGTCTGTAGGTTCAAAACAAACCAATCTTAGTTCAAAAAGAAATTGGGTAGAAAGTCTCATTCTTTGGTGTAGGAGGGGTCTTCTGTATTTTGGGTTGCTTTCATTGGTTGAATAAAGAAAACTGCCTTGGTTTTTTGATAAGGCAGCCCTTAGGTGGGCGGAGTAGACAGGACAGAGTTCAGGGAAGAAAGGAAGTGTGTGTGAGGTGCCATGATGCCCTGGCTGAGATGGATGCAGATTACAATCTTCCGATAAGTCACCACCTCATGGTGACACACAGACTATTAGGAATGGGTTAGTTTAAGATGTCAGGGTTAGCCAAGAAGAAGTTAAGAATAATGGGCCAGGCAGATTTTAAATGAATAAAGTTTTCGTGTGGTTATTTCGGCATAAGCTAACGGCTGTGGCTGGGAGGCAGGCGGGAAGGAACAAAAGGGCCTGTGCGCCTCTCAGGTGCTCGGAACACAGCTGCACCTATTACAACTCTTGACCAAGAAGCAATTCATAATTCATACCTTCTGGGAAAGAAAGAATTAGTTATTCCCAATGGAGAGTAACTTAGTATACCAACCATATTCTAGGACTGACACCATGCTTAGGAGGACTTGGACAACACAAAATGGGCTCCAAGTTTTTCTGTGCAATTTTTGTTTGGTTTTCTCTCTTGCTAATTTTTATGTTTGTTTGAGATTCTTGATTGGAAGGACATGGAAGATGTGTGAGGAGGGGAAAGAATATGAACAAAATACACGTGGGAAAATTTATAAATATCTCAAACTTAATATGGATGAATGAAATTCCATTTTCATGCTCTAACCCTATGTTATAAGCTTTTCCTAATTCATTAAAATGCACTTGACCCTGGTCATGGTGCTTTGATCCTAAGAACCTAGTGGTAGAGGCACGAGGATTCTAATGAGACCCTGTCACAAACAAACAAAAAAACAAGAAATAAATAAAACAAAACAAAGCAAAAAAATCAGATTTGTCAGTGGAATATTGGTAGCTACTGTTAATAACACTTTGTCTTATCTCAGCATATCATCATGCCTATATAAAATTATATTCATTTGATTTCACCTTCAAAGCACAGCTCATTACACTTCACATACATCGGCACTATCATTGTTTAGGGCACAGTAACTGTTCAATCCTAGTTCTGAAAAACTGTCTTAATAGTTCTCCAATTACTTAAGGCTTGGGTCCCTTCCCACAACTGAACTCCATACCAAATGATCTCCTTGGGCACTAATCATATCAATCATTGATATAATTCCCCCAGTGACTTCTTTGTCATATTGAGTACACAAAGATCTTAGGGACAGCTTCTGTTTGGGAAATTTTGTGAAATTTTCCAAAATATCCAGCTCAGCAGAATCATAACCTGTATCTCTGCACTACTTATTGTCTTTGCATTTCTACATTTCTATGTGTATAATAAAGAGTGCCTATTCCCTTGGTTGCTCATCCTCTTCCCAATTAGAATTTCAGTAAAGTTTCTTTTTTCTCCTTTTATCTTTGCTGGATAGTCCTCCACTGTTCTTTGTACAACAATATCAACTTTTTTAACTCATAATTCCAATATAATGCATTTTGAGAGAAAACCTTGGTTCACTCCATCTAGCATCCACTTACAATAATCATTCTAAAAGATTAACTATAGCACAACCTAAAATCACTTTCTGATTTTAATGCCTTTAGTTGGCTCAATGCTAATCAAATAACTATGTGAATAAACTAAAAAATTAATAGATCTGATTTACAATATAAATTATAAATAAGTAAAATTAGATCTAAGGAAATGTTTTTTTATATATATATATATAAAGAAGTTAATAAATCCTGTATTTGTCAAACATATTTATTGATTAATCTAGTGATATCAAAATAATTATTTACAAATTGAACTTACAGACAAGAAATCATATGTAGTGATCCTTTGAAAAAGCAGGTGAACCAATACCTCTTCCAATTCTTATTAGTGCTGCAGCTGTAGACAAGATGCTGAACATTAATTTTTTTTTATTATAATTGATGTGAATTTTATGACTTCATTATAACTTTGTATATGGAAACAGCCAAATAATTGTTTTGTTTTTGTCATTAATACTATAACAGGAAAAATTTCAAAGAAGTAGGCAAAGCTCTTTTGAATGTATAATAAGGGAATGTATTCACACTGCACTAAGTACCCTGCAGGTGGATAAGTAACAAAGTTTAGGCTGTGCCTAATTGGTGTAACTCATAGTTCACATTAACCTTATGAAGGGCAACCATTTTTCATAGGTGTTGAGAACAACGTTGAGAATACCAAAACCTAAACCCTAGCAATCATGAAAGTTAGCATGGATTATTAAGCTAATTAAAACACTGGAACTCTGGAGACCTGAATTTTAATATGCTTTTTTTCCACTAACTTATATTGTAACCCTAGGCAAGAGAGCAGGTCTCTTTATTCTTTGCTTTCTTCTTCTGCAAAGTGAACAGTTCTTTTCAGAGGGGTCTGTACTGCATAGAAATGAACCTACTAAAAGTAGAAGCTAAGAGAGTCCTCCTTATACTAACAAAAATGAATGTCATTAAAAGAAGTTAGCATAGTTAAAGAAACCCCCAGATAGACACCCTGCACTTGACTCTTCAAGTTGGTTATTTTATACAGGGTGCAAGGATATCTTGATTTTCATTATTTCTCTTATTCCTCCCATTTTTGATGTCATCCCTCACTCCTTTCTAGTAAAATTAAGTTGTTAAAATAGCCTAATAACCTAAGGACTAGAAACAATCTTTGACCAAAACACGTTAATTAATAACATGTCTTCATCAAATTCACCTTAAAATTCAAGGTACACAGTACTCCTTCAGCCAGAGTGCTCATATATTTTGCCCTTTAATTAAATCTTTGGTGTCTATTGCACTATTTCTTTTACAAAGCCCCCCAAAGAAGCATAATTGTGAAGTACAATTATGATACTAGATGATGAATGTGTGTAGCACACGCTGTATCGAGTGCAGTGCTGGAATATAAAATGGATGGATGTCATCTTAGTGTGAAATATTGGCTGGATTGTAAGATAGATTAGCCTACCTGAAGAACACTGCAATTTCTATGCACAATTAATTTATTTTACCTGCCAAATTACTGTTCCTATTTAATTTGTTCAGGTCATGTATTTTGTTATTGAGGAGAATGTTTCTGAATGGTGGGGTCTGAGATTTTTGGTTGTGTTTTGTTTGCTTGGAAGTCAGGACTGTACAAGTGAAGTCAGGTTCAGCACGCACTACTTACTCCATGGGACCATAATTCCTTTTCCAGTATATGCATGCCTACGTGGACTAATTTGATATGGCTGTAGATTATTGTTTTGAGCATGCTCTTTACATGGTATGGGCTTACTTTCACAGCCATATAGTTAGACAGAAGAAACTCCACATGAGAATATCTGCTTGGCACCTCCACCACAAAAAAAAAATGCTTGTGAAATAAATTTACAAGAGATATGTTCCTAAATTGAGGAGACTTCCTCCCCTCTACAGACACACATACAACAACCTGCTTGTTTTGCTGAAACATCCTTGATTTGTTTCCACTGAACATGAGAGCAATTCAGTGAGCAGTAAGTGGTTATTATTGGATCTCATTTATTTTGTTGTAAATTTTGAAAATGTTAATATTGCCACATCCTCTGTAAAGTCGTGATGTAAAACAGCAGTTCTGATATTTCCTGATTTTCATCATGATAATGACTTCCATATTACCCCTATGGCATGAGTTTTATAGTCCAGCAAAATTTTTATAACTATGAGGAACTTGGAATTCAACATGAGTGCATTACATTGTTATTCAGGTGTCCAAAAATTGTTGGTCATTTTTCCCTTTATTAATGTAATATGTAAGTTAATATCAACTTTATTTGACCTTTATACAAGAGACCACTCAAAGTGCAATGACTGACTCTGTAAACATTTTTTTTGAAATATCACCAATAACAGTGATTTACAGTGGTGGGTACTCAGGAAACCCTATGAGTACAACATTCACAAAGAAGGGGAAAGTGATAGCAATACAAATCTAAGACATGGATAATGGTTATCTCTCAAGGCAATTAGTGTCAAAGACTGAATTTTACATTTCAAAACTTCTGAGTTTGCAAATACCTGATCCCAACTCCATCAGTAAGAGAAACCACAGAGCAAAAATTTAAACAGAAAAGTAATCACCAACTTTTAACCCTAAGTAGATCTTACTAGCAGTCACCTTTAGACAGAAAACAAAATGTACCTGATCAGATATTAATCACAGTATAATCAGGTAATTTCCAACACCTCATCAGTTTTTAAAATAATGACTTTTTAATGATGGGAAGATTATTGTGATAATATTCAAGACAAATTCAGAGTAAGATAAACGATTTTATTATGTAACTCTCAAAGGAATGTCAGATATATGTTAACAATGGACTTGTGCTTATGTAAATAAGAGGTTTTGTGCTAAAATGTCCTAGCTTATTGGTTTCTCAGGAGAATAGCTGAGAACTCTGAAAAATCGATAAAGAGCTCTCTGCAATATGCCTGAAGAGTGGACAGCGAAAATACAGTTCTGGTGTAACACAGACATTAGGAGCCCATGTAAAGCGGTTTGTTAGCTGAACTGAGCGATGGGGAACCTTTCTTCTAACAGCTCTCTGCTGGCAGGTGTTCCTGCTGGCCTGGTAAAGCGTTGCATGCTTTTCTCAATAGCAGTGATAACACAATCGAGCTATCCCTGAACTGCTTGTAAAGCTTCAGTAATAAAAGTACTGAATAATATAATAAAGTAATAAAATATAACATTATGGCTTCGTTATAACTCTGATTTTGCTTTAAACTATGTGCCCTGAAATCTGTCTGCCGTTCAAAACATCTTACAAAAGAAAAAGAAATAGTATTCCCAAAATGAACTTTCATACAACCTTACATGATATGTGCAAGACATTTAGAAAGATTTTTCCCTCAGTTTATGCCAAGGTCATCGCCATCATAAAATTCTATGTCTAAATAGATAAATGCATTTAAGCAGTGTGTGCATATGTGAATTAATTTTATTATGTGTCAGTGGTGACAATGAAAACATATACTACATTTTCCTTTTCAGTTTCAGATAATACAGACTCTCCTCTAGTCACAAAATCAAAACCTTAATGCATTTGCATATTCAAAACTTGTTAGCCTCAGGGCAATTCAAAACAGTCACTGCATTAAAGACCTAGATTTAGTTAGTTAAGCATGATCATTTCAGTAGACCTGCATAAAAGGATCTTTCAGTCTGTTGACTTGTTATGATCTGATTTTATGCTGGATCAGGGAAAATAAAATGGGAATGTTAAAAGTGCAGACACACAATTAAAATAGTTTATACTCAGTGAAGAAATGGTATCAGTCCTATGAATTACTGACGTTCTCGCCATATTTCCTCCCAGGATTGTGCTTCAGACAGAGGCATAGGAACAGACTTGTTTTGCAAGCTGCACTCGATCAGCATTTCTGTCTATCCCATCTCAGTGGTCAGTCACTTGCTCATCATGTGTTCATTTCACAACGAGGGTTGCATGCCAGAGACTGGAGCTCTGCAAGCGATGAAAAGGCCTGACCTCCAGGACTAGATGTCACATGGGGAGACAGAAATAATGAGTTAAAAATGTGGTGCGGACGGAACAAGCAAGTGTGATGAAAGAGTTATGAACGAGGTGATAACAGAGCAGGGGAGGGGACGGCTATGCTGCCTGTGGTGTGAGCCGGCGTAGACTGCACTTTCATACGCTTCGTAGATCCCAGTACCTTTTGGGACCGAGGGTATATGTGCTCTTCAGAGTATGAAGGACAGGGCTGTTTAAATCTTTTTGTCAGAATTCATCATGTAGTACAATGTCCATTTTCCACTGCATTGTAATTGTAGCTGGGTCTTTACGGGTCTCCTCCCATTATTTTATCACATGATTTGAGGTCATCAGAGAATAATACGCATTGATTAAGGAATAAATTCATAGAAAGAATAAGATCAGTCATAATACTTTATTAGGAATAGGACAATGGCTGGTTCTCCGAAACTTCTCCAAGATCAAGCATGTTTTCATGTAAGTAGGTTCCACGTACAATTAAAGGATGGGCTTCAAAACAATACTGCTGTGAATTTAGCCATGGCACATTTAAAATTATTCATCTCATTTTTCTTGTCTCATTCGGTCTCAAACTAGAATCACCTCTGTCAGCAGCTGTGGGAAAATAGATGACACTGGAAAAGGCCTGAAAACTATTTCCTGTATATCATGCAGTGGTACAAATGAGAATAACTGAAAGAGGAGCAGGTCTCAAGCCATAGCATGAACGTCGTAAACCATTATGAACCAAAGAAGTTAGTGTTTAGTGAACTGTGAGCCACTGTTCCGGTCTTCTAAAGGAAAGCTCAGTGACACCGATATTCTCTTCCCCGTGCCACTAGTACAACCACCTAACAAAGAACAGAAGGAAGGCTTTCTGTGAGCAAAAAGTTTCCATACGTTTGACCCTTCATTTCACCTCGGGAGAGTTTGCACAGCCAAACACGCTATTCTAACAAACAATTTGCATACTGTGAGATATTCCGTGCATTATTGATAAAGGGAAGAAAGCAGTGTCTACCAACATCTGCAGAATGTTTCTAACCTACTCTTGCTAACACAAGCAAGGGCTAAAAGTCACTGTACACTGTACTTTTTAATCCTGTGTTGGAAATTCCATCTTTTATATAAATAAATATTATGTCCTGATAGCTCTGTTATTATTCTGTTCACATAGAACAGAAAATTGAGAGAAAAACATGATAACATTACTTAAACACTATAAAACAAATTGTGTGGGACATAACCAATACAGTGTGTAGATTCAACAGCTTATAACATCAGTTGCTCTTGCCTCCCCATAGTCCCAGTGCATGGAGACACCTAGTATTCTTAAAGCAATGGGAAAGGTGGGGCTGATATAAGCAACAGATTTCTATAATCATATGTCCTTTATTTTGTTTTACTTTAACAAATTAATATTTAAAGTTATTTATATTATTTCATTTATATATTTATAGCTATATAATATCATATACATTATATTTATTATAATTATCGCATTATTATGTTATATGTTGCTTTATTTGTATATTTATTTTATTTGTATATTTATTTATTTTAAGATTCAACAATATTCAATTTATTAATACTTTCTTATAGGCATTAATAAACACATATATACATATAATTTATACATTAATTAGTCCCTTTTTATCCTTTGAGACATGATACAAATTCTTAATGAATGATACTAAAAACAAAAAAGAACATTGAACCATTTACATCTCTCTGAGACTTAACATACATACAATAGTTTCCTAATAAAATTGTAGAAAATATAAAACAAACTTTTAGGTGGAACCATCCAAAGTCTGGCATCTGTTTTTGCTCCATTTTATCCTACTCACATGCATATGACAAGGACCAACTTATCAATTAGGCATAATGAAAACTTAACCAAAGCAACTAATTTTAAAATGAAATAATTGTACTCTTTATAGTATTAGGATAATTTAAAACTTTGACCCACCTTCTTTCTGGGATGGTACATTTAAGATTTTAATATCTTTACTAATTTTCACTTCTACAGTAGTTTCATCTTACTAAAAAAATAAAAAAAAACATTTTACTAGCCATAGACCACAACAGTCTTTAAATAAGGACTAAAATTAAGGACTATGATGCATTCTTCAACAATCTTTATTTTAAGGAAAGTATCCAAAATATTATATACCATATCAAAGCCTGTGTCTGTGGTACATTACACTAAATATAGCATTATATGTTTTATTCCATTCATGTATGAATGACAGATTTTTCATTATTTGAAGAAGAGTATTATTTAAAACTTTTACTAGTGGCTCTGGTAGTTATATGGTCAATTTGTCAGTTAAGAATTATCTGAGAAGAAAATTTGAATGAAGAAATAGCTGGATTAGCTTGGCCTGAGTGCATGTCTGTAAGGAACTGTCTGAATTACTGACTTTAACTGATACAGGAAGACCCATCCCACTGTGGGCGACAACATTCCCTACGCCTAGAAGCTCAGCCTGCATAAGGACGAATAGTGCACTGAACATGAGTTTATTTCTCACAGCTTTGCACTATGGATATGAATTAACAGTTGCTTCTGATTCCTTCTGTCTTGACACCTCACAAGGATAGACTATAACCTGAAAATTAAACTTTTTCTCCCATAAATTAATTTTTGTCAGTATTTTATCAGATAGACAGTTTTGAAACTATGGCACTAAATTATAAACACGATTAGCCTTTATCAACAACCTGTTGTAGCTTCTTTAAGGGTAAGAACACTGTATGTCACCCTGCGGTAAGAACACTGTATGTCACCCTGCAGTAAGAACACTGTATGTAACCCTGCAGTATCAATGAGATGTAACATCGAGCCCCTTTGTTTGTTTAAGTAATCAGCCATGTAAATGTCTTTTGAAACCTTCAATGAGCTGTATGTCCATACAGACATATTTATGAGTATACAAATTGTGTCTACACAAACATATTTATACACCTAATAATTGAACATCAATCAAAATCATTAGTACCGAGTCATATTTGCACACCATATTTCATTTTGGTACAATGATCAGTAGTCTTTCCCTTTTGTCTGTCGTTTTGTAGTCCAACTACATAGAATGAAAATTGTAGGTTTTTAATTGCATCCTGTTCTAAGGACCCATAAAGTCTCTGTCATTTCTCTCTTAATGCCACTCTGAGGACAACAGTCATCCTTTTCTGTGCAGTCATAGAGCAGGAAATACTGTTTTCTGGTTAGTCACCTATGACCTTATAGATGATGTCAGTTATCAGATTAATTGCTGTAATATCTCAATAATTGTGTGAAGTATCCCTTATCTTATTTAATATGCCTTAACCATAAAAATAACATTATTTGCAATTTTATTAGTATATATTAGTATATTTGACATTACTGATTGTATGTTGTTCCTAGTTTTAAATGTTTCCAGTATCAACATGATAAACATATTGAATTATAAATAGAAATATTGCCTGTACTTAAAAAACTCAACTCTGTTAGCAATTCATGTCATACAATAGTAGACATTCTTGAAGATATTTCGAGTCCGAGGTTTTTTTTTTTGAGTACTAGGTTTTTATTGTTTTGTTTACTTATCTCACATTTTTACTAGGGAATCTGGAGGTTTTAGCTTACTCTGTGGAGGACCAGAGAAACGGCTATGTTTTAGTAATAAGGAAAGGGTCTTCTGAGAGCTTTAAAGGTCAGCACTTCCTGATCCCTAATAAACAATGATTAGTAGAAAGTGAATTTCAAGCCATGGCATCTTGGGAACAATTAGGCAAATAAGTCCATGGACTGAGGTATAAAAAAGGTAAGATGAACATTAGCATAGTTTTGTCTCCACTGCTGTTTCTTATTCTTGGGTCTAATTTAGATGATTGAACTCCATCATCTAAGTTTCAACAGAAATCTTTTTTTTTCTATATAAATGCAACTTCACAGGATATACAAACTATAAATATGCTTTGAAAACATCATTTTTTCCAAGGTGTTGGATCAATATGATAGTTCTTAAATATAAATATTAAGTGGAAAATTAGTATACAGCTCTCTTCAACAGGGATGCAGACCATGACAGGATTTGAGATTTGGAGACCTAAGATGCTAAGTCTGTTTGTGCCGCATTCTCAATATCTAGTTTTTGGTTTTTTTGTTTGTTTGTTTCTGAGGCAGAGTCTCTCTGTCTAGGAGACCTGGCTGTCCTGGAAGTTTCTAGCTGTATTAAAACAGTATTTTATCTTCAATAGAGCTACAACAAGATTAGCACTTAATTCTGGTAGTTGCTTTGATTGTTTTGTTTAGAAAGATAGAGCAGTTTACTTCATTTCACTGTTTTGTTTTATAGAGCTGGAAGATCTACGCTTTGGGAAACTTAAACAAAACCATTAAAGGTTGGTTCCGCAGTGAAAACACACACTGCTCTTGAAGAAGACTCACGTTTGGTTCCCAGAGACAACATAAGTCTCACACGTGAATGTAACTCCAACTCCAGGGCAATTTCTTCTGGCTTCTATAGGCAGCAGGCACACACACTGTAAATATGTATTCATGTAGGCAAAGAATATAAATAAATATTTATGAGTTAATCCTACATTTACAGTATTTAAGCAGTGACTTAAAATGACAAGTAAGAAATGGCAGAAATACCTCAGACAAAGAAACAGGTGTAGCTTTTCCCTAGTTCTGCCCTCACAGACAGTTTTCATCATCAGAGTTTCAATTAACACATTGTTCTAGGCTGTTGAGTGTTTTGATTACATTGGAAACTGTTTCTCTTGCTTTATTATTTATGTTTCTGTATGGAGTGAGGATTTTTGCCTGTTCCTGAGCATGTGGAGGCCAGAGGCTGACTTTGAGCACCTTCCTCCATCAGTTACCACTAAATGTTTAGACAGCGTCTCTATTGCCGATGGAGACAACCATTTAGACTTTGGCTGGCCCTAATGGGGTTACAGAATCTGTCACCACTTCTGGGTTTTATGCAGTTCTTAGGGCTCCAAACTCAAATCTTCTCATACAAGTATTTTGCTTACTGGGTCATGTCCACAGCCCTGAATTCATTATTGAGACAGTGAGTTTTGATTGTTGAAAAATCCTGGGTATGAAGACTTGACTACCAAAACAGGTCATTTCTATTACATGATCATTCTGAACCTTACTCAAGACTTAGGGAAGTCATGATTGAGCTATGCAATGGATGGCTATTAAGAGAGCATTAGGCTTTATGTTGAGGTCTTTGATCCATTTGAACTGGAGCTTTGTGCATGGTGATAGATATAGATCTATTTTCATTCCTCTACATGTTGATATTCAGTTTTGCCAGCACCATTTGTTAAATATGCTTTCTTTTTTTCCATTTGTATTTTTTTGCTTCTTTGTCAAAAATCAGGTGTTTGAAGGTGGGTGGATTAATATCTGGGTCTTCGATTCAGTTTCATTGGTCCTCCTGTCTGTTATTTCCCAATACCAGGCTGTTTTCAGTACTGTAGCTCTGTAATAGAGTTTGAAGTCAGGGAAGATAAAGAGAGCCACACCGAACATTACAGAAGAAAACGTGGGAAGTACACTTGAA
>JAQHUG010000029.1:3422646-3483364 GCA_028555095.1 Dicrostonyx torquatus
ACATAAAGCAAAGAATACTAGCCTACAGCTTACCAATCCCAGAGAAGCTAAATAATAATGAGGACCCTAAGAGAGACATGCGTAGATCTAATCAATGTGGGTAGTAGAAAAAGACAATATATCCTGAGTAAATTGGGAGCATGGGGACCTTGGGAGAAGTTTGAAGGGGAGGAGAGGGGCAGGAAGGGGAACAGAGAAAAATGTAGAGCTCAACAAAAGTTAATTACAAAAAGAGAGAGAGCTTTGGGAAATAACTTCACAGCAGTGAGAGCATGAGTAGCTCATGGAGAGAGAGAGAGCCTCACCATCCACAACCTGGGAAGAAGATGAATTGAAAGAAATAACTTAAAGTGGAAGAAGAGGAGAGAGAGTGGGCATGTGCACCATGATAGTTGCGATGGAGAAGACCTTTCTTACCCCTTGAGTAGATGGAGTTGTCTGGCTTGTGTAGGTTCACACCATAGCAAAAAGTTCCACACTACATGACTAACCTGTCCTAGTCTGTGTGTCAAGGAATATGAGCCCGTAGACAACATGGAATAGCACAAGTGAACATTACAGCTGGAAGCTAGGAGACCTAGCTGTGTCTTTGGGGATATTGCTGTAATATTTACAACAGGAACCTATGTACTGTGGGTTCATTCTGAAAGAGCGCTAAAACCAGAGGGTTAGTGGTCTTACAGTAACCATGACTGTCTTAACAAAGCTGAAGGGCTATTGAAAAGGAAGAAGAACGGAAGACTAACTCGTTTTTAACAACTTACAGTGAAGAATCCAATCTGAAATCACTATTTGAAAAACATTCATTATAACAAGTTCTGAAGAACAGTAAGAATGGAGATCATTGTGATTTTATGTATTTTGAATGAGAAGATAATTATAAACTGATTAATTAGATGATCTGAACTGTAGGCCTGGCTGACTTTCTATATGCACGTATTGCACTCAAAATCAACAAGAAGTTGGTTTTCTCATGAGCGAGCCGAGGACCCATCTTCTCAAAGACCAGCTGGACCAATCTCTGCCATTCCCTGCACAGCCTCATCCAAACTGCATGGGTATCTTTTAAAGCACCTTGTTTCACTTCAGGGCTTTAAATCTCAGATTTGACAATGACGATACATAGCTCCAAATTCCTTTCAATGGTCTGTAGAGTTCTTGGATATTGCTTACTTGAATCCAGAACAGAGCCAAGGGCTACTGTACCTTCCATTCAATTCCAGTAAAGCTTCATTGAACATCTTCCCTATGAGATCAGCTCATCTGGATTCATACTTATAAAGAATTTAAAATAGATTTTTTTTTATTTCTGTAAGTCCATCATCTTCCATTCTGTGGAAAACCTGCTGTTCGTCTCATGTTTATACTTTATCGTCGTGCTTGGTTATAATTTAAACATTAAGAAAACATTTTGTCTCTTTTCCGACATTTAAAAAACATTGCTAGATCTCTAATAGGTTTCTACTAGTAAACACCTGTGACTGGGTGAATAGAAGTATCTAATCTTCCTAATAATGTTTGAAGACTGTGTTTTTCTCCTGAATTTCTGTATTTGCTAAATAACAATGTGCTTTTCTCTCTATGTTTCACAGAGATTGTTTGGTTATGACTCACAGTTTCCATTGTTCCACCATATTATTTTAGATTAAAAAGTAAACAAATAAACAAATGTGGCAATTCCCTCACCCCAGAAGCTGAGTATGAATGTACCGTTTTGATGCAAGCCAATGGTCTAGGCACCCTTCTTCTGTACATGACCACTCTCACTCTTCAGAATCATGTGATGAGGAACAGAATATAAAAAAATATTCTTTATTCAAACATCACAAATTAAGTGAAAGAAAAATGCAAAATTCCTTGTGTCTTAAAAAGGGCAGGTCCTAAACATCACAATATACAATTTTACTGACTTCAGATGGGAATATTATTTTAAAGTGTGTTACTTTTGTTTATATAACATTTGTTTAGCTCTGTGAAACTGTGCTGCTGTGCCTGTCTAAAACACCTGATGGTCTAGTAAGAGCTGAGGAGCCAATAGCAAGGCAGGAGATAAAAATAGGCAGGGGTGGCAGGCAGATAGGATAAATATGAGGAGAAATATGAAGGAAAAAGGAACAAGGAATGAGAGAAGAAGGAGGACTTCAGAGGCCAGTCACACAGACATGCAGCTACACAGCCAGAAATGGCGTAAAAAGGAAAGAAAAGGTATACAGAAATAGAGAAAGATTAAAATCCCAAGGACAAAGATAGGTGGGATAGTTCAAGTTAAGAAAAGCTAGCAAGAAACAAGTGAAGCCGAGGCTGGACATTCACAATAAAGAATAAGCATCCATGTGATTTATTTGGGAGCTGGGTGGTAGATCCCTCAAAAGACAAAAATCCAAAAGAACAAAGAATTTGAGCAAAGAACACCAGACTTTGAATACCATCAACTGAAAATCACAACCAAACTAGTATTTTTCTCTAATACACCAGCTGCCTCATGCATGGATATGAAGCACTTTACTGACAGAAAAAAGGGAAGTAATTTCCTGTGTAAAAATTAATTTCTTAAGAACTCTTCCTTTTGCATTCATGTTTTAAAGTGAAAATAAAGCAGTATCTTATGTCAGTGTAAAAAAAAACCTATGGATAATTGGTGATACACCATAGAGGAGGCATGAATAATGGCAAAATCCATTGATTTAATATCAGATTATTTGTCCCAAAGAGTTCATTGCTGAAGGTTTTGGAATTACTGTAGTTTCATTTGATTCAGTCTATTCTCTTTTGTTCTCTACTGGAGTTGAACCCAGGATCTTATTTATTGTAACTTGAATTAGTTAAATATTCCATTTTGTTAACATTCTTAAGCTTTATTTTTTTAATGATTTCACTACATTTTAATTAATATCGTGGCTTCTGAAAAATGTATATCAAACCCATAAGCTAAACAGCTTGAAAAATGCTTCTACATTCTTCTATGTTAGATGGTGGACTAGTCTTGCTCAGTTGTCTTCTAATTTCAGCTATCAAAACATAAAATATTTTACAACATATTTTCATAATCAAAATCAATGCATTTTTAGCAACCAAAAATACTTCACAGTGTGATTTCAAAGCTACTGGTCTTCAAGACACATTGTTTTCTAATTGGAAGATGTTAATGTGGAAATGAGCAGTGCTGTGCTCATTCATCTCCCGGCAATGTACAGTTCAATACCAGACAACAGCAAGGTCAATATCTATCACACAGTTGTAGTATTTAGGAATTTTAAAAGTGCGATAATTTAACGAATGAATTCTATATATGGGAACAACATATATAATATAACCTCCCCCACACACACACACACAATATGCTCCATAGATTGGGCATTGGGAATTAATAAAATTGGTTAGGTAAATTGGTATAGTAGTTATTTAGCCAAGTGGGCAAAATGAGCTATTTTGATTGGTTCTTGACTAAAAAATGCCTATTACTAAGGACATTAGTAGAAGAAATGCACAATTTAAATATGGATTTAGTATTAGGCATATGTGATAAATTACATCCACATAGGTAATATGACATACTCCTAACAAAGACTAGCTGTGAAATGTAAATTTTTGGTGTACTGTTTTTCACTATTAAAGCCCTCGAGAATAAAAACCAATGTATTAAAACTATGGATATTTCAGTAGGGTGTTCTAAGTGGATAATGCCTCTTCATGGTTAAAATTTATCAGGAGAACCATGAGTAATATACACCTATGTAATAAGAACTAAATATGAAGTTAGCTTAGAGGATCATAAAGTTAACAGTATCCCACAGTCTACATTCTGTGAGTTGGAGGACGCAGGGTGTCATTGCAATGAGTCCACAGATCAAGAGCTGAACTGCAGGAAGCACAGATGTTGGCTTCAATAAGAAGATCCATAAAGCAGGACTTCTTATTCTGGATTGGAGGAAGACAGATGTCACACCTCAGGCACACTTGCCTTCTCACTACAGTGTTTTGTGGTTCATTCAATAGATTTGTTCATAAAAGTTTGAATGATGCTCTCCACAACAGAGCATGCACTAACTTGTTCTGTGTATGGGTAGAAGTGAATACATACACACAACGAAAATTTGCAGCTATTTGACAGCACCTCAGCCACATCTCCATAGGAGAAACTAGCATATGCAATAATTACTCAGTCTGTGCAAGTATATTTTATTTAGAAGATTTATGTGCCTTTAAAAAGAAAAAAATGTATTGATGAATCTTAATTTATGAAATTTGATTATGTATTTGGACCAAAATAAAATGATGATTCATTCTAAATAAAATTCTGCTTGATAATTGCTAAAAATATTCAATGACAAATAGAATAATTTAAAAATCACAGATCATGAGAGACTTAAAAAAGAGTCTGATCAAGCTGTATTCTAAGGGTTAGGCCTAAGAATAATAATAGTTTGGGGAATTTAAGAATAAAAGTCACAATAGAGAAATGATAAATGACAGGTGAAAGAATGAATATAAGCTTATGGGTAATGATTTTAAAAGGGTTAAGTACATATAAAAATTTAAAACACAGAAGACTACCTAACCACATGCAGAAAAATTATGATAAAGCTGACATGAAAATAATAATTTAACACAACTTTGAATGTATTTGTGGTAGTCATATTCTACAAGAAGAAAATGTGGTTTAGCTAATGTGAAAAGAAAAGCTTGTTAAAATACAGTTTAATTGGAACAGGGATTATTCACCTAAATTATACTCTATAAACATCAAAAATTTTTCTCATAGAATTACATATACTCTGTAATTTACCAAACTTTAAAAAGAAAATAAATAAAATGTTAGTTATCTAATAGCAGAATCTTTCAATGAAAATTTTTGGATAATGGTAGAATGAAAAGAAGTAGGAATTCTGAAAAAAATGTTCAGAATTATGCAGAACTACCAAATGAGTGTGGACATCCAGAAACATTTACATGCATGTTTCTGGGCAGTTAAGGTTTTATAAGAATATATATATATATATGTTGTATGTCATATAAAACAGTAAAAAATCATAAGAAAATGCAAGAAGAAAAATATTTATGGAGAAAAATGCTTAATGAAATGAACAGTGGGGGAAAATGAAACAAACACATCTTTGCAAGATAAGCAAAACTCAAATAATGAAGAAGAAATGTGCCTATTTCTAAGAAAAACTGTGTAATGTTACTATGTAGAGATGGCAGCAAGAACACAGACCTCTGCAACATCCTTGTCATTCTTTACTATTAAAGAAAATGGCTTTGAATTTAGAGAAAGTGGATAGAAATTGTCTGAGTGGGCTTTCAGAGCCTGGGATCATGCACATGCTACCCTCCTTCATGTTTTCCCCATATCTCCTTCCTATCTATAACAATGCTGAATTACTCATAGTCATCTATTTTCTTTCATGCACTTCCCATTTGGACCAATGACAGTCATTTTTGAGACTTAGAAAATAATTTTGTTTATACATTAGCAAATGTGTTGAAAGGTCTGTATGTGCAGATCTAACACTAAGAAAAAACACCTTACTTTGCTGAGTCCACCTCTTAAGAAGCTCAGGTTGCCCCTTTTCTTGTGATCTGACACCACAGAGAAACTATTTCTGCCTTAGCATCGTTCAAGAACTAAAAATATCCTTGTCTAGAAACCTCCTATCACTGCCTGATGTCTATTTGTGACTCAGATACTTTGTATGAATAAAAAAATAAGTCTTTTTTCTTCTATTTTAAATATTTTTGTTCCTTTTTATCTTTATCTATTTTTTTTTCATTTTTGAGACAGGGTTTCTCTGTAGTTTTTGGTACCTGTCCTAGAACTACCTCTTGTAGACCATGCTGACCTCAAACTCACAGAGGTCCACCTGCCTCTGCCTCCCAATTACTGGGATTAAAGGTGTGCGCCACCACTGTCTGGCAATTCTGTTTCTTTTAAAGATAAGACCATGAATCATAAATGGATGCATAGAGTAAAGGGGAAAAATTGTGTTTAGGTTTTATGTTTCTTGTACTACAGTTGTCGGGTGCTGTGAAAAAGTTACAAGGAATGTTGGCAGTTCATGGCTCCCTGGTGTTTTCAGCTCCTGGGTTCAAAATCCGGCTCTACAGAACTTGCTGCCTGAATTCCTCATGCCTGTTGTCACTTCCTGAGCAGAATGACATTCAAGATGGTTTATTTACAACCATCCGATTCTCAGGAACCATCTGTTACCTGGGAAACAAACTCGATCTTGTCATGCTCAAGAGGATACATTTAGAATGCTCTTCTTTTATAATTGTTCAATAAAACCTCCAATAAGAGTTGAATTTTGTAGTTATGAGACAGTCTTTACCACTCCCATGAACATGTTCTCGAAATATTCACCTGAGAATTTCCAGGGAACTTGATTCACTTGTGTCTCCACAAACTAATCTGTTTCTGTTGCTCAGCAAGCATTTACTTAGCATGACTAAGATAGAAGGAAAGACTGCAGCATCTAGAGGTGTCAAGGATACCACAATACCACTGTCCACAGAATCAACTTAGCCGGGCACTTACGGACTCACTGAGACTAAAGCAGCAACCATAGAAACTGTATGGATCTATGACAGGCCCTCTGTATACATGCTCTGATTGTTTAGCTCGGAGTTTTTGTTGAAGTCCTAACAACAGAAGTTTCTCAGACTCTTGTAACTACTCTTGGAACTCTTTTCCTTCTACTGGGTTGCCTTGTCTAGCCTTAATAGACTTAGTTTTATTGCATTTTCTTAGGCTGTGTTCAGTTGATACCCTTGGGAAGTCTGTTCCTACTCTAATGTGAAAAGGAGGGGCAGTGGATCTGGGGGAGAGATAGGGGAGGACCAGGAGGAGTAGAGGACAGTAGGCTGTGTTTGGGATGTATTGCATGAGAGGACAATGAATAAAAAGAAAAAATAAATATAAAGCTTGATAACTGCAGTTCAAGCTTATATAAAGTTAAAGAAGTTTTAGGTATTTTATGACACCAAATGAGCATATATATATGAAATTAAAAAGAATGCATGTATATATATATATATATGAAATTAAAAAGAATGAGGTAGGGATCTTTATTAATATTGATATAAACACAATTTTAAAGAATATTTATGGACCATGAGAGATGGCTCAGAAGGTATGGGTGCTTGATCTTCATAAAGGATTCCTAGCTTAATTCTAATCACTCACTTCTAGCACTCCATATTGTCTGCAATTTGATCTCCATGGGATCTGATGACCTCTTTGGTCCTCCCTAGGTAACTACATTTCATGCATACACACATATGGTGCGGCAGAATTGTCTGTATTCTGTCAATCATGTTTTAAACAAATGCTGATTGGCCAGGCAAGAAGTATAGGCAGGAAAACAAGACAGGAAGTAGAGGTGGCCAAGGAGAACAGGAGAATTCTGGGAAGAAGGAAGCCCATTCCCCCACTCCTGCTCAGTCCTTCGAAGAAGCAGGATGTGTCCTGCCCCGCTGAGAAAGGTACTGGGCCATGTGGCTAACATAGATAAGAACCATGGATTAATATCAGTTATAAGAGCTAGTTAGAAGCCTGAGCTAATAGGCCAATCAGTTTATAACCTAATGCAGACTCTCTGTGTGAATTTCCTTTGGGGCTTGCCGGCTGTGGGGTACCGGGTGGGACAGAAACCCCAACAAGCAGACCCACATGTTACACACACATGCACGCACAAGAGAGAGAAAGACCCTTCCAAAAATATAAATAAAATGAAAATATGTTTTAAAGGATTAAATGATTAGCACATAATGAGGACATAAGGAAAAGCTTATCATATTTCACACAAACACATACAGGAATAGTGTATTAGAAATGATATGATTATAGAGTATTACAACAATTACTTTAGTGTTACAGACACGAATTAAGAGAGGAAGAACTCACTTTGTGTAGCCAGATGCTTTTCTATATCCTGCCTGGTTCCATGGACTGGTTTTGCTCCTGCCTGCTGGCCACCACAGTCACTTACATAATAATCATTTAGGGGTTTAGTATTATTTATAATTGTTTGGTCATTGGCTCAGGCTTATGTAAATGTAAGAGACTGGTTAGCTCTTACATTTAAGTCAACCCATTTCTATTAGTTTATATTTTACCATGTGGATAATGACTTATTACTTCACATCTTGCTTCTCCAGTGGCTGCTGGCATCTCCCTTAACCACACCCTTCCTCATCTGTATCTCTGCTTGGATTTCTTACCTAGAATATTTTTCCTTGCTGTAAGCCAAAGCAGCTTTATTCATCAACCAACAAAAGTGACATATATTTACAGCATACAGAAGGATATCACACATCCCTTTCCCTTTTCTAATTAAAAAAAGAAAAAAAATTAAATTTAACATTGTAAAGCTACATATAACAAAACAGGTATTAAGCAAGAATTACAGTTATAATACTTAGTATAATTGTATTTGGTAAAATTAAAGAAAATGCTCTATCCACTATCCTGTCTTTGAGTGTCTAAATCTTTATATCTAATTTATCCTTCATAACAACTAAAGAAAATTATTCCTCCATTTTATCTGATCACATCTCCATAAAAAACTGCACCCATAGCAAATCACCCCAAAAGCTTTTGGTTGAATGGATCAACTCCCACACAAGTTTGGATTATGGTTTCAGAGCGCTGTAACCGATCATAGTCAGTAAAGTGTGAAGTTGCTGATTTTATGGCAGAAGGACTGTGTGAGAGAAGCTATTCATATCTTGGCAAATTATGGAGTCAAAAGAGCAACAAGATTATATCTATCCTTCAACGGCCTGCTTTTGTGTCCTGTCTATATAGCTAGAAAATGAATCCCAAAGTTTACCCAAACTAAGTACAGCAGCAACAGGTATTAAAACACGAATTTGTGAGAACAATTTCAAGTTCAAGATATTAAAATACTGGACATTGCAGTTATTTATATATTTTATTACTCTAAGCAAATACCTCTACAACATCACTATCCAACACAGACTCATAATTTTATGGTAAAGATGGACTCTATATTGTATATGTGCCAGCCGCTAGTACATGTTGCAAGTTAGAATGTAAATATGGCCAATACTATTGACAGTATGTTTGTTATTGTATTGAGGTAAATAGTTATAGATAACCTTTCATCTTTCTAGCTAGCCAATTCTTCAGTTCAGTAGTCGTGCACTTGTGTGTGCTTTTATATCTTTTTTTTTCCTTTTTAATTTTTTTTAAAAAAAGAAAACAAATTATCTCTTTTTCATTATACATACCAATCCAAGTTCCCACTCCCTCCTATCCTCCCACCTCACTCCCATCCAATCCTCAGAGAATATAGAGCACATTTCTTTGGTGAACTTCTAAGGCCCTCCCTACCTTATCTAGGCTGATCAATGTATCCATCCAAAGAGAAGAGGTTCCCAAAAAACCAGTGCATGTAATAGGGATGACTTTTATATCTTAAACAATAATATATATTATAATATTTTCTAACCTTCAGATGCAGGATTTTGAGAGTCTCAGGTCACGGATTATCTTTTTTTGTTTTCCAAATGTGAAAAAGGTATAGCTAAAACATGTTCCATACCACTTCTTAGTTATTTATTAATCTAAATTAATAAATTATTAATTCATTGATTAATCTAAAATTCTGAGAAATATACATATAGTAATAGCAAGATCACTCTGAAATAAAGGATTAATGCCTCATACAATTAAAAAAATCTTTCAAGTCAGATTATCATAAGAATATATGATATATATATATATATATAATTCTAAATTACAGAATCACAATAGTTTTAAGATAGTTTATTTTCTCTCTTTCCATTACTGTACAAAAATTTCTTTGTATATTTTTATACATGCACAGCTTACCAAATGAGAGAAGAAATAAAGTGATTTAGAGATCAATACTTTGCAGTGATATCCATTTTGGTATATTGATACAAATTTAAAGTCAATTTGCTACACTGAGTACATATATTTCAAATCTTATTTAAGGTAATATGATTATGCAACTCATTTAAATATGTAGTGGATAATAAAAATTATGGATTAATAAACACTCATCTATAATAGTAAAACTTGTAGTCATGTTAGGTTTTCTAGATGTACAAAGGTATATTTTAGATGGATACATATTCTTCAAACCTTTCAAAGACCTACATAATATGGTATTTAAAATGTTTTATGAACTTAGACTTTCCTCAAGAGTGAGACATGTCTACTTCTGACAGCACCAATTACTTCAGAGAGGTCAAAGGGTATTGAAGAAACTTGTCATGAATTTTGCCTTCAATGTGACAAGGCTAGCCATTTGGCAAGAAACTGCTCTTGCCTGGACTTATTGATTGCATGCTGTATGAAATGGACATGCAGGACCCACACAAAAGTGACTGCTGAACTTACCAAAAGATGGGATGGTCCTTTAGGGTTCCTATTCACAGAAGAAACTGTTAGACATCCTGTGGACACAGAAGAAAGCAACTGATGAAATCTGCCATGACGAGACAAAACAGATCTTCAAATTCTCTACTTCATGGACAAGTCAACCAGATACTCTGGGCCAGTAGGCTGAAGATGGATGATCCAGCATTACAGAACACTTGGTGACTCTCTAGGTAATAAGATGTCTCTGTCAGTTCTAAAGTTTTGGAAGTTGCTTATGATGCACTTCTGTTTACTTATGTAATATTGTATCTTTCTGGGGTCTTTATGAAGTTGAAGACAGTTATATTTACCGTTTTCCTTAGTTAAGATAAAAAGCAAATTAGATATAAACCTTTCAATTCACAAAGAAATGATATACAATAGAGTATTTTCCTTAATTTGCAAAATGTAAATAGATTAAATATTGTAACTATAATTCTTGTGTAATAACTGTTCTGTATATGGAACATTGCTATGTTAACGTCACAACATTTATTTTTATATAGACAGAAAAAGGGAGATGATGTGGGATTCCCCTCAGTATGCTATTATTATGTCTTTTTACCATTGGTTAATAAAGAAGTTTCTTTGTCCTGTGACATGGCAGAATAAAGCCAGGTGTGAAATTAGAACAGAGATATAAAGAGACAGTAGTAGGTGGGTCAGAGAAATGCCATGTAGCATCCAAAGGAGGAAGATGCCTAGAACCTTTTCAGTAACAGAAATTAATATAAATGGGTTAGTTTAAGGTATAAGAGCTAGCAAGAAATATGTTTAAGACATCAGCCAAACAATGTTATAATTAATATAGTTTCTGTGTGATTATTTAGGCCTGGGTGGCTGGGAAATGAATGAGCAGTCTCTATTTAAAATAAGTTAAAAATTTCTAGAATTTAGAAAGTATAACAGCTTGTTTTTTTTTCTGTGACACATGAGTTCTCTACAAGGGAACTTTGCAGACCTGAATTTAAGAGTTTTCATCCTAGATCTGCCCTTGGAACTTCCTGCCCTGCTCATTCCCAAAGACAAATGTTTCCTATGCTCTGCCAAAGACAAGGAAGTTTGCATTCTGTCAAGACCAGATTATTCAAATGAATCATTTGCCCACCTTCTTTCAGAAAGCAGAACTGTTTTCTTATGGTTTGTTTTCAATGTGTCAAATTCTACAATAATTTCTGGTATGAACCTATCTTACAAATATAAATGGTGTTGAAAATACCTTACTGGAAGATATCATTTAGAAAAATGCAATAGAAAATTCTTTGATGTCATTTCAGAGAGTTATTATCAGTTCATTTATAGGGTTCTTATGGAACTTAAATAAGATACTATAAAATTACTAGGGCATTCAGTGTTGTACACAATTACATAGGGTAAATAATGTTCATTTAATGTAAAATTCTTTCATAGTTACTATTAATTTTATATGAGAATGATAAAAAATGAGTCATGATATCTATACAGCATTGTAATGTCTAGAACACACATCTAAGAAGTCATAGTGTTTTGCTAAGAACATGTATTTTAAATCATAAATCTAAATATTAAAACCTATTTATTCATCATATTCTCTGAGGATAATAGTGGACCACCATCATTGGTACATGGGTTTTAAAATAGTGCTTTCATTGTCAGAATAAATTTGTCCTGTTTAATTATTTTCCTGTCCAGTTAAGGACAGGCTTTTATAATAGTACCCACCAATCATAGAAAAGCTCATCTATCCAGGTTTAAAAGGCCTGGGTGTCGTGAGTTACATCAAATTGCTTTCATAGTTAATCTATGTAAATAGGATATCACAAAGGGATTGTTAATTTCTGATTTTTTTCTGTTTGAAATAACTTTTTCTTTTTCATAGAAACTAAAATTGTTAATTATAACATAAGAAAAAGAATGACAGAATAAAATATTTATCATGTTATATTAGTTATTAATAGAACAAATTTTAAGACACAACAAACTAAGCAAGTATTTTACAGTTGTAGGCAAATTATGTAAATGTTTTTATAGTCTATTTTATCTCATACAGAAGTAGGGAATTTATAATTGAAAACAATGCATTAATTAGCAATGATAAATACTTTTAGAGAGTCAATTGTTCAAAAGCACCAAGAGTATATACCATAATTTTTAAAGATCTTTATCTGGCTGACTTTGGTTAAAACCAATATGATATCTAAATCACACCCAGGGAACGAAGATACAAAGCCAAATACCAACAGTACTTTTTGTTGCTAAAGAAAAATTGTGAAATTTTATTAGGCTAATATTAAAATTTGAAAACATTCTTTGAAGAGTGAAAATCAGGAAAAGACTATGAACAGAATTTCATAAATAGGTTCATGATAGAATGTCATATTTGGTGTTAGATGCAGACCTTTCTTAATGCAAGAAGATGTTATCATCATGAGAACAAATTTCTGTCTTATGCCAGGATCTCAAATACTAAAACTAGAGGTTTAAACTGGATAAAAAGAGGAATTTTGAATTTAAGTTTTAGTCAGTCAGAGTCCTGAATATCTTCAGAAAATAAATACAAAGATAAATTTGATAGAAAAGCAAAATTCTAGGATACAGTTTTGCACGTTTTGTGTCTGGTGTGATAGTCTTTCAGTAACAGTGAGGTAGTGGTGAAAAGCACTGTGGACTATTTTAAAGTTACTATTGGACAACATTTGTTTTTCTACTTCATGTCCTTTAGTACCCACACCCTAAGTGGCTGACTTAGGGTCCTGGTAAAGAACATGAAACATGGGATAAGTGAGAGTTAGACCCAAAATAGCAAGGGAGGCGAACTGCAGCACTGGAGTATGGAATGCATAGGCCAGTAACACTCCCGAAGTGGAAACAGAAACAGCAGAAAAAGTTTCACCAGGAGAGAGGTCTTCAAGTGACCCAAGCACGTGTGAACAACTGCCCAATGAGAATTATCTCATGACGAAGGAGAAAGGCCAGGCCTGGCAATAAATGTAAATAATTACCGGAAATATTTGAGAAGAGCTCAGAAAATTTCTTTGAGAATTGGAGAATTTAGAAAGCTAAGAAACACAAGAGCCATATATTTTACTTATCCACCCACCCGGCAGAGGGTAAGAGAGTGGATACACTCAACTTTGGGGCCTTCTTGCACATAACGCTTCCCAACGCTCTGCTAAATGCCTAAATTTCTGAAGACTCTTTCCTGGGAACATCATTACACACAGTGTTCATGTGTGGACAACCGTCATGAGAGAATGAAAGCAAGGGATGGATATTAAGTATCTTGAATGTAATGGCAGTAGGAACAAGGTAGGAAGCAAGGAGAGTATGATGTAATCACTTCCTGGAAGAAAGGAACCTTAAAACAAAGGGATAAGAGTGAGGAAATCCAGCAGAGAAGAAACATTTAAACGCCAAATACCTAAAAGAGAAGAGAACACAACATCAGGCAGAAGGACTAACGTTATTCCTCCCCAAAAATCCTTTCTAAAACATCCTAATTAAAGATGGCTGCTGGGACAAAACCCACCCCTGGGTTTTTATTATGTTTCATACACTAGCCATTAAGCAGTTATTTTAGTAATATCTGAACAATACATGTATGAGCTACACTTGTGCAACGCAGGCTTTGTTCACAAAGAGTACAAAATCCTTCAAATTTCTACATAGCCTTGGAGAAACTAACAATGTACATAGAGGGTAAAGTCCCACCTAGCCAACGCCATAGACAATCAAGAATATGATCTTGGTATTAATTTCATGCTCACATGTTGGATTTTACATAATTTTATACTCAGAACTTAAAGTTTTAGGGTTTATAAAATTGTCTATCTCATATACCACACTAAAGTGGAATTTATAGTGTTTTGTTCTTAATAAAATCTTTGCTTCCCACATTATTAATTTGAGCCCACATTTGTTGCAATGGTCACTTCATTGCCTTTTAATCAGATGAATTTAAAAGCCTTTTGGTGGGAAAGACCAAAAAGAAGATGCCAATAAAGTCAGTAGTGTCTCAGAACATGGAGGAGGACTTCCTTCATATGCAACAGCTTTCAGTGACAGTCAGTTAATACTCATTGTTAAATTTACAGTGCACTCATGCCCATTCAGATTCTCAGTCACAGCACTGGCAATATTAATAACCCATTACGGTGGAAACTCTATTTAGAAATGATGATGTGAGCTTTTATATGCCAGTAAAATGAAGGCACAGTTCCAAAAGAAAGCTTAAATCATAGTCAAGGTGAAGTTTGTCTTCTAGAATTCTTCCTCAAAGTCGTTAGAAGGTCGATATTCTTATTTTATCACACAATTTTTTCTATAATTTACTTTCCTTATAGTGGGAGACAGCTCAGAAAGGGTTCTAACATGAAATGCAGTTCTCTTCTAGCTGTTAATCTGTTCCTTGTTTTCAGGATATTGAATATTTAGTCTAAAGGATAGTCATTGTTTTCTGAAAAATAAATGTGAAGTACAGAATGTTTAAGAAATAATTACCAGTTTATTCTTGCCTTCTTGTAATCTTCCCATATATTGTCCAAGCAATAAAAGTATTGTGGTATCAATTCTTCATTAGCAAATATATAGTGTTCAAATGGCATAGTTATTATTTTTCATGTTTGCCTCTGGTCTCTAGTAGTGGTGGATAAACAATTTTTCATGTATTTTAATTAAGTTAAATTGCTACTTTCATTTGGTGGCAAAAATATATTGAATATTTTTTGTACCAGACGATCAGTTTTAGAAATTAAAAATAATTTTGTTGATTCAACTACAGCATGACTGCACTTTCAAATTAGTTAGAAAATAAAGAGAAACAAATTCTTTATTCTTATATAGTACCTTTTGATTGAAATTTGTTTCATCAATGCTATTGTCTTTGGATTTAGGCCCAGTCTCTACTCAATAAGAGACCATTAATAGTTAATGAAATGATTTCAAAGAATTAGATGGACAGTATTTTGTACATATTAAGAAGAAATTTAAAGCATTTGCATTAATAGCCTAATAAATCCAACATTTAATGCAATATATCAAGATGCTAGATTTTGCAGAAGGAACGATTAGTTTTGTCTAATGAATGTATACAAAGCAAATGGTCTACAGATATATAATGGGACACACTGTAAGCAGAAAATAGAGTATAATTTTATATACTGTTAGTTTTGGTAAAGCATCTATTTTATTGGTTTATAATTTGAGATCACTTTAGTAACTTATAAGAAAATCTAAGAAAATAGGAAATTTAGGCATGGTGACTAGTCACTAAATTTGAGTAATTATAAACATCTTGGAAAGTTAAGCAACATTTTCATTTGTAAGGTGTTTCTGCTGAAATCCCTGGGTAGTTTCCCTGGGACATTTAAAAGGTCAACTGAATAATGTCTTTGCATTTGCACAAATACAATCATAGTTTGAAATATATACAAACCCTATGCTTATGCATCTCATACACTCTCTATAGGTGATTCTTAGCCCTTATATATGATGCATTCATGACAGCAACTTAGTTCCCACTTTCAATTTCTTATACTCAGTGACTGTTTCATATCTTTATCACAAATGACTCCATTCAAGCTCCTCTGCCTATCTTCTCCTTTCGCTTCCGGTCTTAATATTCCCAGCTGTAAAGAACTGGGGTTCACTTTACAGTAGAGGTTACATATAAATTCCCCCTTAATTGCTTCATCTCTCTTCCATCCTCCCCTCTTTTCCACTTCCTCTCTTTTACCCTTTCTCTTTAATCATGGATTCATTATATGATTCAACCTTGTAGTAACAGAACTGGATATAGCAGAATCCTTCACTGAAAAGAAAGAGGATCTCTTTGGTAAAAGTTTGTCCTTAAAATAAGGATGACCATTTTGGAGGTATAAGCATGCCATCCATAAATATTCAATTATTATTTTTTTCTTATGGAAAAAATAAAAATTCAAAGAATTCATGTACGATCCCTAACACTGACCTCAAGTTTTAGTCTTACACTTAGACTAGGCAAAACATGAGATGAAAATTGGAAGTTTTCGATTTTAATATTCCTCTATTCAAAATGAATTAATCCCATTGGACATGATAGCGTGAATAATATTGGTCTCCATGTATATACATATGCATGATTATGAGTGTGTGTATGTATCTGCGTTTACTGTGTTTATTCTTTAAAGAATAAAATAGAGCCAGCTAAATCATGAAGTATTTGTTTGCCTATTCTGGAAACCCAAGTACAAACAATGTCTTTCATGGCAAACTCTGTTTGTCCTGACTTAAAGGAAGCAATAAAAATAATTTCTGTCCAAGCAATGGTGGCACATGCCTTTAATCCCAGCACTCAGAAAGCAGAGGCAGGCGGATCTCTGAATTCGAGGCCAACCTGGTTTTCAAAGCTAGTTCCAGGACAGACTCCAAGGCTACAGACATACCCTGTCTCAAAAAAAACATTCTTTTACATACCTGGTGCACCATACAAGAGCAACTGTGGTCCCTAATGCATTTTACTTTGCAGAGTGCAAAACCTGCTTACTTGCAGTACTGTGCTTGACCCATAACACCCTGCGAGAGAGCTATTATAATTTCAATTCCATAGATGTGATAACTGGAGCTCAGAGAGGTTAAATGACTTACCTCACTTCAGATAGTCAGTAACAACAAGGCCCAGAACCTATGACTTCGAAAATTGGCTCCAAAGATAGCTATTCATTTTCACAGACCAAAACCGAGACTAAAACTTATTATATGAATAACGGGTTATGCATTGCCTTTTGTGTTTTCCCGTGAGGAAGAGACCCAAGAACAAGAACTCTTGACATGGATGGGATGAGACATAGGAGATCAAGGGCAGTGGTGGGACTTCTAGGTCTCTGAATCTCCCAATACGGTGCCTTATGAATACTGTATGACATCTGTCACAATAGCCCTTGGACTGCAATTCCTTTTAACACATCATGAAAGATACAATGATTGGGTCTCTATAACCACAGCAAATTGAATGCAAAAGAAAAACCTTTTTTTCCGTTCCGTCCAATTTTCCTGGAGTCCTCTTAGGATCACACATGCAACAGTGATCACAGTTGTGCGCCTGATTGAGAATACAGTTACAAGAATGAGCGGCAGCAGAGCCAGACCCGTATGGTCACGTTAACAGCCATTCTCTATTGCTGTCTTCTAAACTCAGCGGCTGCCTAGAAAGCAGCTGCCCGTCTGAAACATGAAATGAACGCAAGAACATCGTTTCTGAAGCCCTGCCTACTTCGACCTCATGACCTACTGAAGTGATTTCCTGCAGTTATAGGACTTATTACCTGGCCAGCATACTGGGTACTTATAATTCCCAGCCTTAGGCTCATAGTTACGGACCAAGGCTCGTCTACATGACAAGACTGCAGGGTCTTTTTGAGAGATGATGTGAGACGGTTTCCTGTCATCCAGATAAATATCTTGGAGAAACAAGTCGAAGGAGGAAAAATTAATTCTGGCTCATGGTTTCAGAGGTTTCACTTCATGTTCTTTAGTTCCTGCATCTTGGATTCCAAGGTAAGTTTCCACATTATACTTGGGAGAAGACTGTATCAAGGTGCTCATCGCGATTCAGCAGGAAACAGAGAGAAAGTCAGAAGAAGAGGCTGGGAAGAAGATGCAGTGCGTATAGACAGTCTGCAATGATAAATTGCTGGTTCCCGCCACTTCCTGATGTTTTATTACACTATGAATGTATCAATAGATCAATCCATTGATTACTTGAGAGCCATCCCGATGAAATTGATTGCCAAATGTCAACATTCCAGACTAATTCTCTCAACACATGTACCTTTGGTGAATGTTTCATTTTCAAAGCACAGTAGAGGTCACCCAGCATTGGTGAGTATTTGAGTGAGCTGCCAAGGGGCTCAGCATGTATTCTCACCCACCTATGTGGTCACTTCTTCTCATTCCTTTCTAATGATTATTAGGAAAATACACCTGTCTTTCATTTTCCCTAAGATGTTCACTTCCTCTGTTGGATGGCATTTATATTTGCCCTAGAATCGTTCTGTTTTTCTGGGGAAAAGAAAAAAAAAACATTTGGACTAAATAAACGTAGGGAGGAAAGTGTTAAAATAAGCTTCCTGGTTACATTCCATTCTTGAAGGAAGTCAAAGCAGAAACTCAAGAAGACATCTCTCTCCTTGAAGTAGAAACTGGGATGGAACATGGACTGCTTGCTGACATTCTCCTAGACCAATCCTCAGCTACTTTTCTTATGCCACCTAGGGATGTTACTACCATGAGCAGGCTGAGCCTACTTTTGCCTTATATCAATAATCAATCAAGATAAGCCCCACAAAAATGCCTTTCTGCCAATTATGTCTCTGCAAAGTCTCAGAAGAGTCCTCTCTGGTTTCTGTAGGGTATTTCCAGTTGACAGGTTAAGCTAGTTACTTATTTTATAAACCTCCAACAGAAAGAAAAGAAGAAAAGGTAATGCTAGAAGAGCATGTCTTTTGAATATGCACTGTAGAGCAATACTTAATTTAGCTCTAGTTCATTGACAAAGTATTTACTTGTCCCTCAGTGTTTTATCTCTCCTTATAAATCTTTAAAGAAATTTCTCTTTGCATCCTATGTGACTTTCATGTCGTAAGAATGGGAGAAAACAAATAAATAAAGGAAGTCCATAGTATAGAAAACAATGTGATTGGCCAACAAACAGACCACCGAGAGAGGATGGAAATACAAATCATGATGAACATCTTTTAGATGGCTATTTATGCCTTCTTTCTGACTGCTTGAAATTCTCTAATTCTGGATAAAAGTTTGAAAGCAAACTAATGAGCCTCCTTTATGAATAGTAAACCTCTGTGGACTCATTTGTACTGTGAGTTAAAAAACACATTAATTTTTCTAAACATAACCCTTCAGGATTCTTTACTTATTGTGTTAGTATGAGGTAAAATGAAAACATTCTGTTCTGTAATGAGAGTAGTTTGTGTGGCCAAACATTGAGATGTTTGTCATTTTTCTTAAACAGATGTTCCCATCTTATGGAAAGGAAATACATCTCTTGAAAGAAAGTAACTTTTTTAGTACTTAAGAGCACCTCCATAGGACATTGTTTTCTACATGAAAGCTATGGTTTTTGTTAACTTGGGAAAAATAAGTCCTGTTTTTCTTTTAATGAATGCTATTCTTATTTATTTAATTTAATTTCTTCGATCTACAAGGTAAAATGAAGTATATTTTGCTATGGTATCTTCTTTATCATCAACAGTTATTAGCTTTTTATAGATTAAAGTTACATGCAGTAAAAGTAAATGTATACACATATGCATCTCACATGTGAAAAACTCTATCCAGAAATATGTTTATAATAAAAAATTCATATTTTGTTATGATAATTAGGCAGCAGACACTTCCACAAGTTATTATTTTCTGTTTATATGGTTATGCTTTCCTTTTCTTTTATTTATATAGTTAAATTTCTTTTATCCATTTAAATTACCTTTTAAGGAAATATCTACAGCATATAAGCTTTAAGGTGTTCATCTTTCTTACCTAAATAATCAACTATTTAAGTAATGATAATCAATTATTTAATATAATAGTGAGTACACAGTATTTTGAATATTACAGCTGTGAACACTTAGGTCTAAAACTTAAATGAGTGACCACAAACATTCAGAACTATCTGAACTGGCACTTGCTCCCCTAAAGCTAAATACAGAATGGTATTTATCTCTATATTCTGATTTCAGCTCTGTTCTTTCCCTGAATCCTTCAACTGTTTCTCTACATACCTTTCTTTAAACCTCTTTCCTTCCCTTGCATGTCCGTGCAAACTCAGGTCAGTTTCCCTGGATAAGCTGCATCTGTTCAACATTAATTCATTTTATATTTGAACTACCATTTCTCTATGTACTCTAAACATCTTTTAGCCTCATTTCATTTTTGGAAGAGACGCCGTGATTTGTCCACCATGCTCGAGTCTCTGCCTACCTTTCTTCCTTAGCATTATGTCGTTTCGTTCTTTCGCAACTCTGAAAAGGAAATATCGTTGGTAATTTGTTCAATCTTCTTCTCGTTACTATATTGTGACATCAGAGGCAGGGAAGCTGTGAACAGTTAACTTAGTTCAGTTTCAGGTGTTCAAGTTTATTCGGTTGATGTCTTCTCAGCTGAGGGAGAGACTCTCATGACTATGGTTACATTGCCAAAGAGCAAAGAAAGAATTGTGCCCAGAATTAGATTGGTCCAAACTCAGAATTTTGGCGCCATCCTTCTATGGAAACTAAGACAAAATTTGATCCTGGAAAGGGAAAGGTTCAATGGACACTCAAACCTCCCAGTAGGCACATACCTTAAAAGATTTTCCTGTAACTCCTTAACATCGAAGACTGAATTCTAAAAATTGACCTTTAGGAGGAACAAATGACTTCCCGGATATAGCATCAACAAATGCTCTGTTTTTCTCCATCTTCGATGGTGTTTCACTCTTACATATTGTATCACTGAATGCTGATGAGCCATTTTCCATGCTAATGTGACAGGCTGTACTCCTCCTTGGTTTTTCTACATGTACTTCCCTGTGAATTCCTTCCGTTGTCATCATATTGAGTCACATTTTACATATTTTACTATGACTGGTCTTGGGGAAGTCAGTGCTCTGATTAATAAGCATAGTGGTGACATATCTGCTAACTAGCTTCCCCCAAAGTGCAAAATCTGATGTCAGTATCAATTGTTTTTTATATGTTCTTAAAATTAAAGCTCATCTCCATTCCCAGGCTAATCTTTCTCACTCTCCTTACTTAAATCATTATATTTAAAGTCTTTCATTTCATCCTTTTATGTTTTATTTCACTGTCTGTCTCCTCCACCTTAAAGTTTAATCCAAAAACTGATTTCTTTAAGTCAAAAATTTCTCCTTGCTCAAGATCCATACTCTCAGACAGAAAAACTGGTCTACATTCAATAGTACATTCTTTTTCAGATGTTCAGGAATGATATTTCCTTTTCTTTGTTCTGTATGCATAAGTTACACATCTCTGTAAACGATGACAAATTTTAAATTATATGTTTGGATATTTTGAGTGATGATGTGGTAATCAATTTCCAACTTAGTAGTATTTAACATAATTGCTTACAAATTTTCTGATGTATCTCATGCAGTTTTTGAATCATATTCAACCATTTGATATTGATAATGGGTAAAATTATAAATAGTAAAATATTTGGAATAAAACTCTAATTTCCTAACTTTCTCTTGTGTCTTATATCTAAACCTGTTTTTTATTTATTTACTTCTTTTTTATTACAATCTATATATTCAGCCTTATTTGTACTTAAATATTGAAACATAACTAGCTTTTAAAATAAGGGCAGATAGACTGTCATCTTAACTTAATATTTAAATGTGTATTTGATTTCTCTGGAGAGACACAATAAGACTTTCTAAACACAAGGATTAGACTATCATTGTCCTATATAAAATAATCATTGAGATTCATAGATTCTGTCTTAAAAATCCACAAGAATAACAAATCAGTCTGAGAATACATACATATGGCTACCAGTGAAATCACAAAAACAACTCTAAAACTGCCAATGAATAATATAACCCAAGTAGTGAATATTTAATGAGTGTTGAGTAAACTGTGCCTTGAATAGGAAAATCAAGGATCATGGCTCATCAGAGGGCTGAAGGTTTCTTGGGGAGTCAACAAAGTCTGGCATTCTACACTGAGGTTGGAGGTGAGAAGGGGGAAGAGGTAGGTTTGGGAAAATTGGAGGGTAGGTGTGATGTAGGATTCACCTCTGTATGCTGTGAATACATTGGATAATAAAGGAACTGCTTTGGGCCTATAGCAGAGCTATGGGGGAACAGAGCTAAGTGGGGAAAACTAAATGGAACGCTGGGAGAAAGGAGAAGGAGGTAGAGAGAAACCATGTAGTGCTCCTCCATTCCAGAGCCAGACAGAAATTTAACCAGTAAGCCACAGCCATGTGGCAATACACAAATTAATAGAAATGGGTTAAGTTAACATGTAAGAGTTAGCCAATAAGAAACTATAGCTAATGGGTCAAGCAGTGATTTAATTAATACAGTTTCTGTGTGATTATTTCAGGGCAAAGTCATTGGGAACCAACAAGCAGCCTACCCTATTACACAGGTGAACTGGGGTTCGTATGTAAAATTAGAAAAAATATTTTTATATTAGAAAACTGAAAAATACCCAACCAAAAAAGATTTATGCACCAATTTCCCTTATGAACATAGATGCAAATATTCTCAATAAAATATTTGCAAATCAAAAAAATAAAAGATCATAGTTCAGGTGATCTGCCTTTCACCTGTCTGAAAGCTGGTGGGAGATCAGGCTAACTAAAGTGATATCTACTACAGCTTTGGGACAATTTGATTATAACAATGTGTTCTTTGTCTTCCAGATTTGTCCATAGTGAAGACAGAGATTCTGAGGAAACAAATCCAATACAAGTGCTTCTCAGATCTCTTGACAGACTTGCCAAAATCCAGACACCCAGGAAGTCATTTTGTCAGAGTGTTGTGAAGTCACATGGTATGAACAGAGTACAGAGAAGAAAGTTCTAGAACTCTTTGCATCTGATCATAGGCTCTGCAGTTCTCTCTGGAGCTCTCAAGCCTTTTTATTTTTTACTTGGTATGTCATGGACCTGTGCTCATTACTTCAATCAATGAGCTGGTTTAACTCTTACAGCAACTCTGTTATCAATATCATTTTCCCTATCTTAACTATTATCTATTTTTACAAATCAAATATTTTTAGAGTTTATAGATGATAATTAGTTCAAGATCACCAGGATAAAAAGGAATAATTAGATGAAGAAGCTATAAAGACTCAGCCCAACATTCTGTTAACTACAAATGCACAAGTGAACAATCACCTTGTTTATGATGGTGAATACTTTGCTCAAACAAGAGTTATGCAAATATATATGATATTTGAAGCTGTATGCCATATCGACCAAATTTTACTGGTGATATTTATAATTATAATTGTTTCACATTTCCAAGAAAAATCTATAGTTTGTGGGATTGTTCAGTAAGTTCAGTTCTGATAGTTAGTATCTCAGTAACAATTTCAGAGATATATAAATTACTCTATTAAATATTGTGACATAATCTAAGGTTGTAGTTTTGAGAACAAAGAATGATGGAAACTTCAGCTGCAAGTATAAATTTCAAAAGTGGAGAGAGAGAGAGAGAGAGAGAGAGAGAGAGAGAGAGAGAGAGAGAGAAAAGTGATTCATTAAGTTCAAACTATAAAACTATAAGCTTTCCATGATTCAAATTTGGAAACTGATTTCAGTCTGAATTCTTCCAATATAATTTGGTTTGTAAACATTGAGGAGACAGGACAAGATACCACTTCTAAGAAGTACTTTATCATCTTCAGTTGGGACAACAGAGAAATAGGATTTCAGGATCATATCAAAACAGAGGAATGCTGACAAACATGAGGCTTTATAAAACTGAAGAGTTATAGAGTGTAAAATTAAGTTTAAACTGTAAGCTCAAGGGCCTGAGTATACCACATAATATAAATATACAGGTAGAAAATTAGATGTTTCTCAACACCACAACCAAAGTAGTGAAAGGAAGCAAAATAGTGTTTTATTGCAGTACAACTTTTTCTTAGACAACAGAAGCCATAGCCTCTTAATTCAGCAAGTTCAATAACTACCTGGAACTTCACAATGACAAACCTAATTAAGCAAGCACTTTGAATAATATGATCACAAAATAGGAAGAGAATATGATCATAGCCTGAAGACTATGATCATAAAATGTAAGCAGAATATGAACATAAGGATGATTTTGCTGCTTAAGTGGTGAGAGTTGGACTTTTATTATCTCTTGCAGCACTTGAAATATACCATAACTCCTGTTCAAGACAGCGGCTGTGAGGAAGAATTTTTATAAAGGAATTCAGAGTATGGCAACCTTTTCTTCTCCTCTGATCAGCTGGCCATGGGAGTTGGAGAATATTCAGTAAGCTGGATATCACGTTAAGATGTTTAATTGATTCTTCAATGATCCAAATCTAACAGATTACATAAGATTATTTCTACACCCTGAACTGTGTGGGTTAACAGTATTATCCATATATATATATATATATATATATATTAACAAAATTTTGACTCTTCTTTCTTCCACCTCTACGAGCTAACACTATGTGCCTAGTATAAATGAATCATAGAACTGAACATTTGGTTACTATTTCTTCAAAATGGATAGCGATGGGTAATAAAGCCTTTTTAATCACTAGAGAGTCCTCTCAAATAGAGAACGTTCATTGATGTTGCAAGTTTTTCTTGTTGGAGGGGACTGCTTGTTGGTTCCCAGCCACCCAGCTAGCTTAGACCCAAAATAATCACAGAGAAACTGTATTAATTAAATCACTGCTTAGCCAATTAGTTCTTGCTTCTTATTGGATAATCTCTTACATATCAATTTAACTCACCTCCATTAATCTGTGTATTGCCCCATGGCAGGGGCATACCGGCAAAGTTTCAGTTTATCTGTTCCTGGTGACTGCTCTTCGGCTTCTCTCTGATTTCATCTTTTTTCCTCCCAGCGTTCAGCCTAGCTTTCCCTGTCTAACTAAGTTTTGCCCTGCTATAGGTCCAAAGCATTTTCTTTATTAACCAATGGTCTTCACAGCATACAGAGGGGAATCCCACATCATTTTCATGACTATTTTCCATTTAATATAAAAGCACAGAATGCCAAGAAGAGAGTGCTTTTCCATTTCCAATCTTTTTAAAAATATTTTTTTAAAAAACTTATCATGTTAAATAAATTAAAATGACAAAATCAAAGTCTTTTGTAGGCAGAGACTACTTGTTCATTTCCTAGGTGGCCAGGCCCAAATAATAACATAGAAACTATATTAATTACAATAGTGTTTGGCAATAGCTCAGGCATATTTCTAGATAACTCTTACATCTTAAATTAACTCATTTCTATTAATATGTTTATCACCACAAGGCTGTAGCCTAGCAACAAGGTTCTGGCTGGCGATGACATCTTTCTCCATTATCAGTTACAATGCATCTCCTTGCCCCTCTCTCTCTCTCTCTCTCTCTCTCTCTCTCTCTCTCTCTCTCTATATATATATATATATATATATATATATATATATATTTCTGTTCAGATTTCCTACCTGCTTTTGCTTTGCAAAGCCATTGTTCAAAAGCAGCTTTATTCATCAACCAATATAAGCACACATATAGAAGGACTTCCCACATCATTTTCCCTTTTCTGTCTAATTAAAAAGGGAAGGTTTAACTTTAACATAGTAAAATAATATATAACAAAACGGGTATCAAACAAGAATTTAGTTACAATATTTAGTCCATTTAGATTTGTCAAAATAAGGAAAATACTCTATCATCTATCCTATCTTTGTGAGCTTAAAGCTTTTTATCTAATTTATTCTTTATCAAACCTAAGGAAAACTATAACTATCTGTCTTCAACTCCATCAAAATCTTCAGAAGAATATAATATTACCTAAGTAAACATAAAGTGCATTATAACTAACTTCCAAAACTTTAGAATTGACAGAAACATCTTACTGCCTAGGTTTTTACCCAGAGTTCTTCTGTAATTCTGGGGCATCCATCTTCAGCCTACTGGGCCATATTATCAGGTTGATTTTTCCATAAAGCAGAAAATTTGAAAAGTTGTTTTACCTACCTTGGCAGTTTTTCAGTCACTTTTTTCTGTATCCTGCAGAATGTCTGGCAGATTCTTCTGTGAAGCCGCACCCCTGAAGGATCATTCCATCTTTAGAAAGTTCAGCAGTCACTTTTCTGTGGGCTCAGCATGTCCCATTCTTATAGCAGTCCAGGCAAGAGCAGTTTCTTGACCAAATGGCTAACCTTGTCACATTGGAGGCAAATTTCATAACAGGTTTCTTCAATGTCCATCATCTTCTCTGAAGAAATTGTTGCTGATAAAAGCAGACTTATCTCACTGTTGAGAAAAAATCTAATTTCTTAAAACTTTTTAAATGTCATATTATGGAGGTTTTTTTTAAAGTTTAGAAGGATAACGATCCGTCTGAAATACACCTCTGTACATTTACAAAACTGGTCTAACATGACTACATGTTTGATTACTATAGATGATTATCTAGTAATCTCTATTTCTTAACTATATATTATACTTCAAATGGGCTGCACAAACACAAAACCTTAAAAAGAGTAGAAATACATATGCACAGTGCAACCAAATTGCCTTTAAATTTGTATCAATAGACCAAGATTCATACCAATGCAAAGTATTCATCCCTGTATCATATCCTCCTTGATTTTTTTAAATAGAAATTGGCTTTAATTATTTACAATCAACTCCCTTTAAATGAAAACAATCATTTACAAACAATATTTGGGAATTTGGGCATAGCTTTTTAGACTATTTACTGATAATAGGGAGCACTTATAATCAGGTATTTTATGGGATATCCTGTGTGGTTAGTCCATCTCAGTCATCAGTCCTGAAGCTGTTCTGAATGTTGGGCCACCTAGGGGTGTTGTTTGTCCAAACCATATTAGCCTAGAAAGAATCCACAGGTTCTCATCTTCTGTAGAAACAGAAGCAGACTTATTTTCCAAAGTAACATATCCTTAGATTAAAAATTTGAAATCAAAATACCTTTAAAATGTTTGTTTAGCTTAGCAGTTCCCACAATCAAATGTCCCTCTGCAGTCAAAAAATTTAAAGAGAACCCAATAATACACATAATCCTGACTCTCTGTGTATATTCCATCTTTATGTGGCTTATTTTTCTTTAGTCCTTTAATCTAGGACTGTCTGTACTCTTTTATATTACTTTTATTGTCTCATTAAAGACTGTGTTTTATTTTTTAAACTATTTATTTCCTTTTATTACTGCCTATACTCTTCTCTCTCTCTCCCAAGCCTACATGCATTTATAATCCCAGTGTGTGTCATTTAGAGGTCTTTGATGTCTGCATCTGTCCTATTGCATATCTAAAATCCTTTTCTGACAAGAAGTATATTACAGTGATAAGCAGTGTGGTCCCAGAAATCCTGGATGCTAGTTTAGCCACTCCTAGTCTTTCAATATGGTGGAGGTACCTTTACTGCCAGCTCTGGATCCTCTGGGTAAGAGCTGCACTCACTTCCTCAACTCTGGGAAGCACCATGTGCACACAAACCCTTCTTATCTAAGTAAAAGCTAAATCTGCCATGCAGTGCACTCTGCAGCCTGGAAATATCTCTGTGTATGTTGATAGAATCCACCAGGCCCTCCTGCCTGTGCATGCCTGGCAGACCCAATCTGTTGCCCAAGCAGAGAGTGCTGAGATGATGGCATACTCTCTTCTACTTTCCTACTTTCCTCCTAACCCTGGGCATGTGTACAAGGACAAGGATGCAAAGTGGGTGGCAGACCAAGCATGTTAGGCCCAGTCATTCAGGTGCCATTCAATAGATGGAGAATGCTCATTCATTTCCCAGTCACACTGAAGTGAATAATCACACAGAAACTACATGAATTAAAACACTGTTTGGCCAATAGCTTAGGTATATTTCTAGCTAAATTCTTACATTTTTTTGTATTTAACATTTTTTTATTGTTAAAAGAAAAATTTACATTTACTCCCCTTGTCCCAGGCCCTCCCTCTCCCCCAATATTAACCCATTTCTATTCATCTGTGTATCACCACAATGTTGTAGCCTACCAGTACTGACTGACAACTGGTTTCTTTCTCCTTTGGCCGCTACATGGTGTCTCCTTGCCTCTGCCTCCGTGCCTCTGACGACTCTCTCCATATATCTCTGTTCAGATTTCCCATCTGGCTTTGCTCTGCTAAGCCATTGGCCAAAACAACTTTATTCATCTACCAATAAAAGCAACACATATATGGAAGGGCTTCTTACAGCCTTTAAAAATCAGATATTGTGGGTTTCACTGAGAATTTGTTGTCTCTGAATGATTTTCAGAAAAGAAGCTTATAATAAAATAATACTAATACTAAGAGTATATTGAATTTCTAAATGAGGAAATTTGCAACTACATCCATAATTTAGATGTTATTTAAGGAGAAAGTCTGATTTCCCCCTATATATCTAGAGCTAATCACAGTACAAAGGAAGAATTTGTAAAATTAACAATATTATACATTAGAGTTTGCTATGTAAACATTTTAATACCAGTTGTAGTCACTGAAAATAGATTTCATATTGATATTTTTGAAGCTAGATCACTAACTACTTGGCCATCAGTGAAGACATTATTATTGGAAGAAGAAAGATGCCAGATGAGATACTTCACCCATGTTTTCATGTATATAGTAAAGCAACTGGTAAAATGGCCACTGGTTATGAACTGGGATAGGATACCCGCATAAGAGAAGGCAATCCATGCTACAGTAACTCAGGCATTCAAATTTTCAGTGGAAGTAGTAAATAAAGACTATGAAATTAGATGGCTGTAGATAGGGCTCTTGATGTATTGGGAAAAGCAACGTAAGGCTTTAATCGATCAATAATCCATTTAATCTAAGTGTGAAAGCCAGAAACTACCCTTGACAGCATACAAAGAGAGACCATCTTACATTCTAAAACCATAAAACTGAAAGGGAGAGAAGATAGAATGCTAGATACAGGACTTGATGAAAATAGTACTAAACATGATTGAATTCTCCTACCTGTCATGACTCCAAATGCCAAGAATGAGACTTTTATTGGCAAGGTGGGTACTTAAATTAGAAACGGATATAACTGTTTGCATGTGAAGGTTTAACAACTTAAGAAGAACAATCTCCATGCCGTTTATTGATAGATCCACATCACCATTGTGGACAGAGCCCACAAACTTCAGAGGATGGAGCATTCCATCATGGACCTTCGAAAGCAGCAGGCATCCTACTAGGATGCAAGGACACGGGGACCTTAGCCTCGAATGTTTTCAGTTCAGAACTGTGGAAAACAGGTCCCCATATTTTACAAGCTACCCAGTTTCAGCTGTTTTGTGATTGATATACCAATGGATTAATATTTACCCCTGTGAATCGTCAAGGTCAGCAGAATCTGTTATGGGCACGGTAAATACAAAAGAGACGTTGAAGTCTGAGGAGTGCCACAGATGAACCACATCGGTAGCGCTGCTTCTCGAGCCTGAGGTAAATCCATTCTTAATGGTACAGGAGGCAGAGGGGGGATATTGGTTTTGTTCTCAAGGTCAGACACAGCAGTGAGATATTCATTTGTCACAGTAACCTTCCACCAGATGTTCTTTCAGGAAATGGGTTAACTCAGAATCATGAGTTAAGATTTCAGTTAAGCTAAAATCTTTAGTGGATCCCCATGGACCAATTGGTAGAGTGATGTATTCAGGAGAGTTTGGGTCTTCAACTATAAGTCATTCAAATGCTGGGAGTCCATTTTCTTCACTGCCACATAAGGCACTATTGTAGCTGAGACTCAGTCTCAACTCCTCCTCCGGTTTAATCTGTACTCAGTGACTGTTCCACCTACAGATAGAAATGGCAAAGCCTCCCGCCTTTGTGGAAATTTCTGGATGTCGCCTTGTAACCTTGATGGAATCAAGGAGGGTCTTTACTGTACTGTATCCTAGTGTGATATCTCCCTGTCCAAAGCTTTGCCCCTTCAGCTTATAAAGATGAAACTTTACTGTTATCTCCGAAGCCTGCTGAATACAGAGTTCCTGATTTTTAGCTGAGAAAATCTAATAAATGAAACAAATGTTTGGACTTATCAGCAGGTGATAATCTATTACCTATTTCGTCTATTAATGTTCTTTAGAATGGAAGCTTCACAATTTTTACTCGCTTGACCTGTATCAAACGTTAATGTCACAGAGAACAGACAGAATATACAGTTCAAGTCAAGGGCACTGACTGAGATGGTGTCTTGATCTACATCCCAGCTCTACACCCTCAACTAAGTCATCTTACTGTTTAGGCCCTGATGGTCACAGAATTTTCAGTTTTAGTGCACTTTACCCATCTCAGGGGATGAAGCATGGTGAAGTAGCATAGTTTCAAAAGAAGCTATTTAAAAATTAGACAAACTAATTTTTAATTTAAAAAAAATTAGACAAACTTTTAGAATTGAAATTTCTTTAATCTTCAAATTTAATTTAACCTCCCATGTTTTGAATCACGTGAATTTATAATCAAAGACATCATTCTTCCTGAATAAGACCTCTCACTTGGAATTTGGGGTGCAATTCTCAAAGAATCAATGTCTCCTATATTTTTTACATTTTTGTAAATTTTTATAATTTAAAAAAGTTGCTCCAGCAACTCTTGAGTAGTTGTAAAAGGCAACCTGAACTCTTTAAAAGAAGTGATAGTATTTTCAGAGATATTTTATTGTTCATACAATGGTAATGGTAAATAAGGCCAAACTCTAAATGTAAAATTTAATTTTATATATATATATATATATAATTTATATAGATGAAACCAATCACAAATCAAGTTATATGAAATGTTTCTGTCATAAAATTCTCCTTATCTAAAAGTGAACATTATTATGTCTTTCCACATGATAGATCAGTTAGCTCTTTGACTTTCATATAAGTAGAATTATAAAGCATATCTTTTTTTCTCTAATTTCTTTCCCCGTCACATATCTTTAAGGTTTCTTCATTTCACTGGGTTCAGAATTAGCTTCTTCTGTCATATTTCTGTGTAGCTGTAGAATATGGGGAAGATAAGTCTGTGCTGTATATAAGCGGGGCACCTTTGGATAATTACACTTAGGAGCTTGGGGTCCAGAGTGAGCAGTGGGAAGGGCATTTGTAATTGTATAAATGGAGATTAGATTCACCAAACACCAGAGGTGTGTGTTCATGTTTTTGAAGAAAAAATCAGCTGTGACTATGGCAGAGTCTCTCAGTTGTAAAGTGTGAACACCTGAGACTATACGGCCCTTGGGGAGAGTTTAATTAGATTCTATAGCAAAACTATTCAGCCCTTGGGGAGGTTTTAATTATATTCCATAATGATATAGCTCGGATTTCTTTATATCTTTTCACTCAGAAACAGCATTTCACATTACTTTAGAAAAAAAAAAACAGACTTCCCCCCCCCATGTATAAGCAGACAAAATTTATTTTTCTTCTTATATTTCTGATAAAAATGAGTTTAAAAGGATGTTGGGTCCTTGTATTTTAGTGCAGCGTCATTCAATGTACTCTAGTTTTCCAGTAAGATCTGATTCCCTGTCCTGTAATAACCTACCACCACTAGTAACTTGCTGGCTTTTTCCCCCCATGAATATTAAAAATTGAACTTTTGTTTTCATGCTTGTGTGAGGTTTACAAACTCCCAGTTCTGCTTCAAAGATTTCAAATTCAAAAGTATGGGACCTGACTCACATCACCTCATCCTAGGAATAAATTGGAAATGGAATATAGTGAACATTTATTTTCTAAATGGTCATTAAAAATCTGTGCATAGGCCAAACAACATTCCTGTAATTGTATTTTTTCATCTCACATTATAGTGAATCCTTAAATGGTTTCCAGTTTGTGACTACAAGAAGTAAAGCTTCTAAAAGCATTCTTATGCAAGTATTTTGGTGGGCTTGTATTCTCACTTTTGTAAAAAATAAAAATTAAATCAGAAAAGTAGCAGGACATGAAAACTGAATCTTTTAACCACCATATATATTGCCAAAATATAACTTCCCACTGTGATTTTAGCAACACACAACCCAATCCACATACAAGTTTCCTAATATTTCATGACTCTAGCATCAATAGCCATTCTTTTCCCAGGGGTATGTTTTTCCATCCAGTGCTAGAATAATACTCCATAATTTCAAAATTGACCAATCTTATAGACTGCAATCTCTTAAGCGATTCAAATTAAATCTCAGTGCGTGTGTATATATATATGCACACACACACACACACATACACACACACACACACACACACACATATATATATATATATATATATATCAAGAACCTCTTGCATTCTGTCAAAAATATTGATTCGCACTTATGCTATGTGTCATTCAAAGAAATGCTTCCCAGTAGGGTGTGTGTGTGTGTTTCAGGTTCATGTGCACTCTAGCGTGCTATGAACTAGTTTCAGAATTAATATATCTAGATGATGGAGCAAGGAGAGTAGAATATGCAAGAGTGGAATGATTGAGAGGTTTCCTGTTACAAGAAGCTTAGGTATGCCCTGTATCTGTTTGGATATGTCAGGCTCTAGCTGATGTGCAATCCTTAAGAAGAATTTCATCTTCAGGGAAAGCTCAGAACTGCTTTTCTGTCCTTTCAAGTAACCATGTCATCCCCAGATTATCCAGCGTAATCTCCTTCACTGAGAACCATCTGACTTCAGATGTTAATCACATCAAAATATCTTCACAGAATAACATAGATTGATGTTTGATTGAATAACTGCACATCAGATTCTCAGGGTGCACATTCTGTGCCTCCACAACCTGTTAGTATGAAGTTATCTGAGATAAAAACTATCAACACATAGAATAGAAATATCCAGGGATTTTGGCTCTTGTCCTGAGAAAAAAATGGGTATTTTTAATAGTTGTGGAAAATTAGAATCTGATTTATATTTCAACATTGACAAAGTTTGACAACTATTAGAATGGAAACAGGCCAAAAACAAAGAAAAGGAGAATAGCAGATCTAAGACAAAGATAAGGATAAGTTGAAGTGGCAAAAAGAAATGATCAGGCTCTGGATACATACTACAGTTAGCATCCTAAGAAATGATCAGGCTCTGGATACATACTACAGTTAGCATCCTAAGGATCTGGCAAAAAGATTGAATCAAAGTCATCAACAATGGCACTTTATAGTTTGATTTGAGTATGTAGGAAAATGAAGTGGGGTTTAACTAGAAGGGTTGAGAACAGACAGTGTTGACTTGGGATAATATATAGAAACAGCTTTGAACTAACCCATAGACAAATAAAATGATGATATTAATAAAACGGTTAGTAGATAAGTTTATAGTGAAAAAATAATGATTTGATGCAAATTTGTAAGGTCTCATTTTTTTTCTCATGTCATGATTTAGTCCATTCAATTTGTCTGATATATTAAGGGCAGTCAAATGGGACACTGACAGGGAAAATGTTAGAAACTCTAAAAGCAAACAAACAAACAAACCATAAATCCAAGGATATAGGCTTATCCAGAAGACAAATAGGCAAAAAGGTACCAAGAAAAGAAACTAGTTCAGTGCTCTTATACTGGTTGTGATAAATAAATAATCACACTTATTGGATATACTTACATAAGTTTCCTTGGTGATCTGATTAAAACACAAAATACAAAAGTATCTGACTGAATTGCTTCTAAGAGATACCAAGGACTGGAGAAATATACAAAGTAATGAAAACAATACTCTTGCTTTTTCTAAACCATGCAGAAAACAAATGTCTTTATCAACACAGAAATTGGATTATTAGTGGCAGAAGACAGCTTCCTTTGGATTTTTGTAATAACTCTCAGTCCCATCAGCTCCCAAATAATGACCTGGAGACTTATAAATTATGAAAGCTCGACCTTAGCTTAGGCTTTTTGCTAACTAGTGCTTCTAATTTATTTAAATTAACCCATTTATATTAATCTACATGCTGCCATGTTGCTCATGGCTTTACCTCTCCTCCTGTCTGTCCTTCCTCTGCTTCTGGCTGGTGACTCCCCCTTTCTTCTTCCCAGAGCTTTCTGTGTCCAGAATCCTGCCTACAATTCAGGTCTAGCTCTTAGCCATTTATTAAACCAATTACAATGTCATACCTTTACGGAGTGTAATCAAACAACTTGCAACATTCCCTCCTTTTATCTGAATAAAAAAGATAGGTTTTATCTCTAACATATTAAATCTGTGTACAATTAGAAATATCATCAGGTAAGATTTGCATTTATAATGTCCAGAACTGCAATATGCATCCTCTCTTAGTGAGTACAACATTGTATACATCAACCATTTTCAAGTATAACTTGTATTACAATTCTAAAAGTATCTTTTTATACCTTAAAATATTATCTTAGGTAAACAGCTTAAATTTTTTATGGTTTTCAACTGGTGTGGGATTCCCCTCTGTATGCTATGAATACCATTGGTGAATAAAGAAACTTCCTTGACATATTGATAGGGCAAAACTTAGGTAAGTGGGAAAAATGAAACTGAATGCTGGGGGAAAGGAGGCAGAGACAGAGAGAAACCATGGAGATAGACATGCTGAAACTGTGCTGGGTGGCCACAACCTCATGGTGATGCAATTATAAGAAGCTAGAGCTAATGGGCCAAGCAATGATTTAAATAATAGAGTTTCAGTGTGGTTATTTTAGATCTGAGTTGCCAGGCAACCGGGAAAGGAACAAGCAACAGTCTTACAATATTCAGCCTTATAAATTTTACATGCTTTATGTAAGCTCCTTTTCTGAATTTGGTAACAAGAAAAACTGTAAAACTATAGTTATATAGTCTTCACTCCCTATCAGAGATACAGGAATTATATAATAACACTGTAAACAGAAAGTGTAGAAAAAGCAACTTACAAAACAATAGAACAGATAAAAATAGCTGGCTTCTTAGACAATCACCCAATAGTCCTCTGCATCATTGGTCATCCATCCTGGCCTACAGGTCTAGAATATATGACAGACTTTCTTCTGAAGCAAAGAATTTTAATAGGACTATCCTACCATTTCTTGGCAAAGTTTGGCAGTCATCTTCTTTTTTTGTCCTGCTTGTCGAGTGCAAACTGACACTGTCAGAAGTCAAGACAAGGGTAGTTTCTTGCCCAGGGGCTAACTTTGACACAAAGAAAGCAAACTCCATATTGAAGTTATTTGATGCCTATCATCCTCTTTTGAAGTAAATAGGTGTTAACAGAAGCAGATATGTGTCACAAGAAGCCTTTGATAATAAAAATTTAAAATGTTATATTTTTCAGGTCTCTTAAGTTTTTGAAGACCATCTATATATTTAAAATATGACCTAGAAAACATGCCTAACACGACTACAAGTTCCATTGCTATACATGACTAAGCTGTGGTTCTTAAGTACTCTAACAACCCAATGTCTCGCAGCAGCTATGGTTCACTCATGAGTATTCAAAAATTTCAAACCCAACAAAACAAACTTAAAGGATCCAGGCACCCTGTGTGTTTCCCATCCTTACATGGATTATTTTTTGATTACTTTATACTTTCTTTAAAGACTTTATTTTATTATTTACAAACTATTTTTTCTATGACTGTCTATATCATTTCCTTTTTTGTTTTTAAGCCTGCACATATTTTTAAACACACTCTAACCTTCAAGAGCTCTTTTTCCCATCTTGATCTGTCTTTACTGAGCATGTAAAGTGTTCTCTGATCAGGTGAGACAAATCTCAAACTGCTCTGTCAGCCACTGTGTGGCTCAATTTAACACATGGTGCTGATGCATGGCACTGGTCGGTGGATCCAGCACAGAGGCAGCATCAGGTTTCTCACATTTCCTAATTGAGGATAGAAAAATCCTCTTTGTCATGGCAATTGTTTTGACTCCTAAGTTAAGGCCTCACAAGCATGGTGCTTTGCATACTTGTTTTCAAGAACCAATTCTTAAGCATTAGTCATATAAATAACCATTCCTGAAAAGTATTCACACATAAAGTGAATATTGAGACAATTAACTTGCAAAAATTATCTTACAGCACACATTTAGAAGAATACTCACTCATTGTTTTACTTTTAAAATGTCTCCAGTTTCATGCTTTTGTATTTATAATGTAGTAATTTAAATCATACTTACTATGCCATTTGTTATCTCAAGATAAGCAATAAGAGACCAGTGAGGGTCCAGCATCAATAGTATAGCACAAACCAGACCATTGGATCTTAGAATGAATACTTGCATGTAAAGATACATGGATAAAAGGGTTTGCTGCATGATTCTCTATGTCATGTTTACAGCTTCCATGACAAGATAGTACCCTCTTTTACTTTCTTTTTTCTCTTAAATTTTATTGGGAAGGAGCCAGCAAGATCAAAGGGTGGATATGCAAGGATAGGAAATGAATGGGATCAAGATGCATGATGTGACAAGCACAAAGATTAAATGATAGAAAGTTAGGAAAAAAGTACCTTTATATTGTAATTAATGAAATAATTTCCTGTACTTTTAAAATGATTAAGCAAAAGTGATTAATGATTTGTTTATAGCTCTGCTCTCTTATTATTTTATTATAATATATTGCACACAATTTAAAAAGGATGCCAGATACCAATTATATTATTTATTTATATTGAATAGACATATCCAATAAAAATGTGCAAAGTCTAGAATATCTGGATATTGTAATATAGCACATTTTTTTGCTTAAAATGGAAAAATCAATGTAGTATTACACTGTTGTATAGAAGGTTGTGAATTAAACTTCTGGTTTCTAAAAGTAAAGACAAAGTATGGCCAATTGAACTGGAAGGTTTTCATCAGTGATGATGTAAAGAATGTGACATTTGTGCCAGGGTCTTAGGATTTCTCTAAAGATTACCATCAGGCACAACTCATCTCCAAAAAGGTCAAGGTGTTCCAGGCACAGGAAGGTGTCTTATTAGTTTAACTTAGATCAGTAGCTATTCACAGCAAATTTTGGCCACTTAAAACTTCTCTCAGAAGATAAAAAAAATCTTCTGGTAGCAATAATGACACTTTCACGGATATCCATTCAGAAAAACACTTGGAAGTATTTTTGATTGTGAAGTACATTTACCATATATACACTCATTAATGTTTTATTGATGTTTAAACGACATTTACTCTTTCATTAATTTTCTATTTATTTGCTTACATATTGAATAATTTATGCATGAAGCTTTCACATAATACACATGATAATAATAAAAGATATAATTGTTGATATTTGGGGATATTTTAGTTGATACAGTTTGAGAATAAGTATGCAAACAATTGTATCATATACCATACTAACATCTTTAAGCTATTCTGGAATAGTGAATAAATTTTCTTGAGGACATCATTTAGTCTCCAAAATTTGTAACTTCATATTTGTTCATGTTGGTCAACAAATCATCTTCAGAAATTAATCATCATCTCTCAGTTTTTAGTTATAAAGAGATAAGTTCTCTAAAATGAAAAGTTTAAAATCTTGTTACTATTTCCTAAGTTTCTCAATCTTTAGAGAACAATTTTTTTAATTTTTTTGTTGATGGCAGTTCTTCCGTTCCACAAAATGATAAATAGCAGAATATTGGTGGAGTTTAAATATTTCTGAGAGAGCTATTCTTCACTCCCTGCTGTTTACAAGTAAAACATTGTCTACAAATAATACATTACATTAGCTGTTCTCTTTATCATAAAGCCATGTTGAATACTTGTAACATTTATAAAAAGACACCAACTGATTGCAAGATGAGCGTTACCCTTGAGCAAATTATGAGCACATTTATTTCAGTCTTATGCGTTTGAAACTAATTTTCTGGTAATATCAAAAGTGTTCATAGAATTAACTTCCTGTCACTTCAGCAGTATTCACGTGAATATTTTATGATTTAGCATTGCTGTATTTGTCTAGAGTTGTGACATGATCGAGTCATTCTCTGAGGGAAACACATTAATAATTAAACTCTGTCCAATGTGGAGTGCTGAGGATGACAGCATAATTGTACATTTCCAGAGACCATCTTGCATGGTGGATAAAGAGAATTGCCTCACCACCATTTAAATGTCAATTTCAAATCTTTCTAAACTAAAACAGTGCTTTATGGAAAAGCCGGGGCGGGGTGTGTGTGTGTGTGTGTGTGTGTGTGTGTGTGTGTGTGTGTGTGTGTGTTAGAGTTGATGTCAAATTTGGAAAGTTCTCTTTACTTTCTCTTTATTTTAAAATGTGAGCTAACTGTGAATAGCCTCCTTCACTCCTTCCTTCTCCTTCCAAAATAGTTGTCAGAAGTTCCTTCTTTTGGCAACATCATGCCATCCTGGGCTTTGCAGTAGGACTCTTAAATGACAAACGCTCCTTGCATACATCAGCTCCGCAGGAAAGAGTGCTGCTGAAATGGGAGCTTTGATTGCTCTCAGCTCTCAGGCTCGAGTTCTTTTTTTTAACGTGGATAGCTTCAGCAATAATTTAAGATTTTAATCCACTTCCTAGTCAAGCAGTAGTGGATGGATCATGCTGGATGGCTTATTTATATTTTCTTTTTGGATCCTTAAAATAAAGCTATTGGATTTTTAGAAGTGAGATTTAAACATTTTCTGAGACTCATACTTTATACACATTAAAACTCACTTTTGTGCTTCTTACCTAAACAATTTATTTTTCAGAAGTTTACTTGAGAAAGTCAAATAAAACTTAATTTAGCAAAAACCAAGACAAAAAGCAGGGAAATGACAATCTCAAAATAGGTTGAGGTGAAATTTGTAGGTAAATATGGAGTCAAACTCTCAACTAAATATCATTTGTTTTGAAAATACACATTTATTCATAATTGGTATTTTTAGATTATTCACTATAATACATGTCTGTTTTGTTCATAAAGAAAAATTATGAAAATCAATCCGGATTAATGGGAAAATAAAATACTGGTTAAATAAATAGAATTGTCAGCATAATAACTGTTTACCTTTTTGAATTCTAACCTCCACAATGACAGAAGTATAGGCCTATTTCCTAACTTTACTGATCCTCCTATCTGACTATTTAATTTATGGTAAGCCTAAAGAAAATTTGTGACATAATGAATGAGTGAATTGATATGCAAAAATGTAATTATTTTAAAATTTATGTATAAATAAAATCATTTCTTTTCAATTTTACTTCTTATTATATCTCTACCATTTTGTTGGCAATCCGTTTTGCTAGGTGAGCCAATAAGATATGAAGTTTCTATAAGATTTGGTCAGGGTTAGGCTTAACTATAGAGCTCTATGAAATTAAGTCTTGGAGAATATGTGTGTGTGTATAAAATTTTGTATTATGGATATTTTTTTGAGATTTTCACGATAGGTATAAATAAAAAATATAGATGGATGACAGACAAGTAGGCAATAAATAATGATGATAGATAACTAAGATAATTTACTAGATTTTGCACTTCAGTTGTAACAAACCATAAGAAATTCACAGTACAGACACAATAACTCACCTCATAGAACTCTCTCCACCAAGGCTGACAATCTGCATCCTGTTGTTAGGATATACATAGTCAAAGGAAAGAACTAACTCCTACAAGTTGTGCTCTGATCTACTCAGGCACACATGTTACACTTCAGCCCCTCGATAAATAAATATAACAACTTTTTTGTTGCTTTTTTTTTAAGAAACACTATGCAAATCACACTGTCCTGGAACTAAGAAATCCCCTGATAATCCCACAACCAAGTGTTGTATTGAAAGTATATGCTACCAGGCCTAGCAACACAAAATTTAAAGATATGTTTTTTCAATCAAAATCCACTGATTTAAAATTTCTATGTTGGATGATATTTCTTCTTTGCAGTAGTCAAAATGTAAAATTTAAAAAAATCACAAAAATTAGGGATGCACCTAAATTTTTTGTGACCTCTAAAACTGTAATTACCAAAAACATCATCTGTGTGTTGAGGATCTGCAATTGCTATGTTTATACTCTTTTTGTTAATGACAAAATACTCCTCAGCAATTTTTGGAACTTTTTCAAAAAACTATCTTCCAGAAGGCATTAAATGTTGTGAAAACAATCCCCCAGCTTTTTCTACATACTCTATCTACATTGAGAAACACCTGTGGAATCATTGCTAACTTCTTAAAAAACCTGCAAGCTCTCAATTTCATTATGATAACTGCCCTACACAAATTTGGCACGCAATGTAAAGTTTGGATTATAAAATTATATTCTCAGGTTTGGGGAGCTAAAAATACGTTTGAGCAAAACCAGCAATTATTGATCTATTTTGATGATTATCTTTCAAAATCAAAGTCTATATAGTTTTGTCTCAATGTGTTAGGTGGAAAGTAATTGTCAGTCAATCATTGTTCTGGGAGATTGGTGCCATGTCTAGTCACCAGAGAGTATTTTACAAAAGCAGATGGAACAGGTGCAAAGGCCAACACCAAGGCATTATGAGGAGCACCTAAATTAAAGGTCTCCATGGGGACCCTCCACTTTCAGATAGGGGAACCCCACAAAAGAGAGGGAGTAAGAAAGACTGGAGGACACCAGGAGATCATAGCCCACTGAATCAACAAAGCCAGGCTCATATGGGATGATAAAGATGAAGAGCTAATCATGGGACTTGTATGAGTTTGCACTAGGTCCTACGCATATAGCTATTATCTTGTTTTTGTGTAGCCCCTAACAGTGGGAATGTGTATGACTGTGATTCTTTTGCCTGTTCATGGAACTCTTTTCCTCCTATTGGATTGCCTTGTCTATCCTTGATATGAGGATATGAGAGCCTTCATCTTGTCTTATCATGTTCTGTTTTATAGTGTTTGATTCTTGGTTTATGGAGACCTGTTCTTTTCTTGCTGGGAAACAGAGGGGAAGTGGATCTGGGGCAAAAAGAAGATTGGGTTAAGCTGGAGAGTGGAGGGAGAGGATACTGTCAGGATGTATTGTATAAGAGAAGAATCTATCTTCAATAAATTAAAATAAAATTAAAAAACCTGGAATGTTCATAAAAAATAAAATCTATAACATGGGAAAGACAGTAGAGATCTGGTTACCCTGATAGCCTAGATCATTTTGAAAATTGGTCATGATGAAACTTTTAAGTAGAAAATAAGTATATTCTACAGTCACTAATAAGTAACATTTGTTACTCATCATTAATTTTTATATAATTTTTAGACCAAGAATCCCATGAACAATGAAATATTTCTATTTCTCCTTAAGAGACATTAATGAAGTTTTGCTCATTGTAAACCATAGCTTGAGCCGGGCAGTGGTGGCACACGCCTTTAATCCCAGCACTCGGGAGGCAAAGGCAGGTGGATCTCTGTGAGTTCGAGACCAGCCTGGTCTACAAGAGCTAGTTCCAGGACAGGCTCCAAAGCTACATAGAAACCCTGTCTCGAAAAAAAAATAAATAAATAAACCGTAGCTTGAATTTTTTAGGAGCCTGCACAAATTATGTTCTTGAAGAGCTTATTTTTGTTTCATTTTTAATAGTAAGTAATAGATTTCATAATAATCGGAATATTTACAGAAAAAGTAACATTTTCTTTCAAATCTGTCTTTGAAAATCACAGATATATAATAGGTTTTGCTATAACACTTGGAGACATGTGGAAATGTTGTCATTTGTCCTTTAGGAATGGCATAGAATGTGTTTGTCCTTGACTAAAAAGAAATCGGATCCATAGTAGAGAATAAAAGGCTAGTCCATTTACAGATCAATCTCCTTACTTCTTCTTTTACTACAATGTCTTTTGATTTAGACCCTTCCACCACAGTTCCTCCTAGACCTTTCATGTGTTTTACCAATTTATACCCTTAATTTTTGTAACTAAAAAATAATAAAATGGTACAGTTGAATAATCACACATATAACTATGCTTGAAAATTAAATACATCTTATGATTTTCTGTGATATTTTTACCTCTAGGTCAACTTTCTCAAATTACGATTTTCTTTGATATACAACTGTACAGAAAATATCTCTTAGACTTGTAACAGATTTTAAAACTTTACTATGTCATCAGAAGAGTACACTCAATGCCAACGTCTTTTCCTTTTTTTATTTATACAGTATTTCTCTGTGTATCTCTGCCTGTCCTGGAACTCCCTATGTAGAACAGGCTGCCCTCGAACTCATTGTGATCTACCTGCCTCTGCCTCCCAGTGCTGGAATTAAGGTATGTGTTCCCACTGCCCAGTTGTTAATTCTTTTTCTGATTGAATAACAAGCTGGGCATCTTTCACAAGATCACATACCAATGAAAGTAATGTTAAAATGATATGATATTCCCCTTTGTTTGCATACTTAAAATATTCTGGATTACTTCTGTATAGATGAACTCCGGTGTTATTGAATGAACCTTCCAGACAAAATCTTGAGTTCATGTTCCATTGCAAGAAAATTCAAATACCTTCACCAAGGCAGTCTTCTTTTTCTGGCTTCCTATCCAACCAGATTTTCTCAAGAGGGAATAGGCATGATTTTCACAAACATGTAGCAATATGTAAAGTGTCCTCCAACACCTCTAGAGACCTTTCAACTTTCATATGCGAATTCTGAAGTCAAAAACCTGGTGCCCACAATTTATTGATTGCATAAGAATTAAGTTAGTTGACTGAGATGGAGGGGGGAGGGCCTTGGGCTTCCCATAGGACAGGGTATCCTGCACCATCATAAGGAAGCAGGGGGAGGGCAGTGGGGTAGTGGGGGAGCGGGAGGGCCGGGAACAAGGCGAGTAAATGTAAATTTTTCTTTTAACAATAAAAATAAAAAATAAAAAAAAAATAAAAAAAAATAAAGTAAAATAAAAAAAAAAACCTGGTGCCCAGTTTCACCTCCTCCTAGATCCTCATCAGGGAAAAGTTCCTTGCTCTCTCTGCATCATACTTTGATGATTTCCAGTATCTGGAAAACAGAAGCACAAGCCATAGGACTTTGAGAACAGCGTGAACAGGACTGGGTAACCCGAAGGTGAACACAAGAAATTTGAATGGCTGCCATCATCATAGCTTCACTACCTCATTTTAAGAGCTTCTTAGCAATGTTATAAATTTTTAATCAATTTCTGTCAGATTTGGAAATCTTGATCAAGAAAATACTTAAAATTTGTGTTATATCAGCTACTGAAAGGATCATCAAATTGCTTCTTCTATTCATTCAGATTATAATGGTTAATTTTCAGTTATTTTCTTCATTTATTATAACTATCTCTGGTATGAGAGATCCTTCTGTCTATGTGTTGCTTTTATTGGTTAATGAATAAAGAACTGGCTTGGCCTTAGGCATTGGAAGAGGAAGGCAGAGTTAGAGAGAAGCCATGGAGCCACCAGACATAGATGCTCAGAACTTTAGCAGGTAAGCCACAGCTACGTGGTGATGCCCAGATTAATAGACATGGGTTATATTAATATAAGAGTTAGCCAGTAAGAAGCTAGAACTAATGGATCAAGCAATGATTTAATTAATACAGTTTCTGTGTGATTATTTTGGGTCTAAGCTGGCCAGGTGGCCAGAAACCAAAAAGTGGGCCTTCCTCTGACATATCTCTATCTGTGAAATTAGTAATGCAGCTTTTCCTTTGTGTTCTGGAAAACATTCCAAGCCCTTGAAAGTGACAGTCTACAGACATGTGTCAACATTCCTTAGGAATTCCTTTGGCATATTATTTGAGAGCAACCATCATTATGATAATATTTCCTAATGGTTTGTCAGTCAGATCAATTCAGGTGTTTTAACACGTAAGTAGTGTAACTTAAAACCTTAGAGGAAATATATTTCTTTAGATTCACATTCTTTTTTATTTTCAAGGTTTATAAATAAATCTTTATTTGCAAAGGGTTGAACTTACTCTAACCCCTCTCAGGCTTCTCTTTCATCTTCCTACTAGTTGTCTATTCTTATCATTTCCTTTTCAGTATCAGAGCTGTTTTTCAGCAAGTGTCCTGGTTCTCTGATTGCCATTGTTTTCCATGGGAACTGTGGAAGTCTTCTTAGTCCCCAGTAAACAATCCCTTTTCCAAGTGCCCATGAAACTAGCAGGCACTTCTGTCCTGTTTTACATTGCGGTGGCTCATCCATGACCTCACAAGGACACCATTGATGCTAGTGAAACATTGAGCCACCCCCTTATGTCTTTGACTCCATCAGAAGACAGCACTTTTCCAAGATTTGTGTCTTCTCCTTTGCGTGTCCTTGATTGCATCTACCTTTTACAATGCCTGACAGCAATTTATTAAGGAAACAAGGCTGGGACTTTGAATAGCTTCTATTATTACTCACGAGGCTGATTTTTTCCACATGTTTTTACTATCCATGCTGTCTTTACAAATCAAGTAGAACAAAACCCTTATGACATAATATTTGTCTTGATTTCTCTTTCAGTTATTAAACTTAATTTCCCTTTCCCACCTGCTTCATTAATACTCTTTCTCATCTCACTGTATTAGAAAGACATCTTTAATTGGTTCACAGAACTTTGTCCTCTCTTTCAGTTACTATTTCTGTACTCCCCAACTTCTTTGTCCTGCTCTAGCAGTGTCCTCTGAGATGCCATGAACCAAGGCAGAGGTATATTTACCAATGTCACAGAAAGCTGTGTCTAGCATATGGGAAGCTCTAAAATACGTTATTCTCTTTCAATACCATAGGTAGAAAGTAATTGTCATTTAATCATAATTTTGGGAGATGTCTCATCAGATTATGTACTGAGGTTGTTTATCTTAAAAGTATTTAAGATGGTAGCATATGTGAGCGATTCAGTATATGTGTATGCCAAATACAAATCTTTAAAATATAGTACTATAAGCATTTGATCAATGAGATAATCCATCTTTTTTTAACAGTTCCATGACAAAGTGTAACTAAAGAGGTCTTTCCCTGTGCAGACAGAGACTATACACACATATTTACTGTAAATGGTAACAGGTCACATTTGTCAACCAATGTAGTGATCCAACAGAGACCAAATAAATAAGGATATCTGTAAGGCAGTATGTCCACCTCCAGCCTAGAATGTCTCAAGGGCTTGTTCTGGGTGTAGGTGGCCAACATTGACTTCTGAGTTAGCAACAAGAATTCCAACAAGACCATTCCATGCTTCAAAACCCTCAATGGAGTCTGTTTCCTTGTTTTCCTCCTTAATAACCATGGTAGGATGTTGGGGAAGGTATATGAATTTCTTCTCATGTCTATGTACACTGGTTCTCTCCTTTAAAATGAAATAAAAACCATTTTGAAATGGTTACAATTGCTTCCAATGATTAAAAAGAACATTGTCTCCTTCTCTCACTTCATTCCAACTATGAGAGACAACCTTGGCTGTCAAATGGGCACATCCAGGAAGAGGGAAACACAGCTGAAGAATTGCTTCCATCAAATATTCCTATTGGTACTCTGTGGGAATTTTCTTGATTGCTATTTGATAAGTGGAACCACCCACTATGGATAGTGAAACCCATAAGAGTGGTAGGTCTGGAATACACAAAATAGGTAACTAAACATGAGTCTAGGGGACACCAGTGAGCAGTGCTCCTTTGTAGTCTCTACTTCAAGTTGCTGCCTGATTTCTCGCAGTGACAGACTGTAACCTGTAAGAAGCACGCCAAGTTTCTTTTAGTCATGGTGTTTCACATTGACAGAAAGCAAATTAAAATACTAGCTATATTCTCTAAACCTGGCTCAACATTAATAGTAATTCTAATTACTGTAGATTTTATGAATATAGGAAAGCATGACAAATATTACTAGCAAGGGTATAGTGAATACTTCCTTAAAGAAAAAAGCAAAATGAAGTTTAACAGGTAGATCCATGGAAAAGAGGATAATAGTTCTTAAGGATATCAAGTTATTTATCAAAGTCCACTCTCCCAGTAAAAAGGTTAATTAAAACAGTTATTTTTCAGTCAAAATTATTTGCCCAAAGAATAAATTAGAAAAGTATGACATCTACATAGGTTTTTGTCCACTTAAGAGACCATACAAACATAATGGGCATGGGTATTGCTAATAGTTATTGTGTTCCACAAATAATCTCTTCTCTTTGGATGGATGTATTGTTTCATGACAGGCTTATTAATAAGGGTTATACTAGAAAACTTTTTTGCCAGTCTCATATACATATACACATGCAATGCATTATGACCACATTTGAATGGTCATTAAACTTTCCCATCTCCTTCCTGCCCTGCTTACCCTCTTGTTCTTTTTAATTAGTTGTTTTCCTTACTTTTAGGCCTTCGGTTTTGTGTAGGTGACCACAATGACAGTAAGTCTATGATTCCCTTGGCCTACTTTGATCATAAGACAGTGTTCCATAGCACTGTTCATAATCTACATCTTCCAATTTACTGACCCCACGAGGTGGTGGCTTACCGGGAAGATTCTAACCAAAGTCCATCTTGGGCCGGAGAAGCATGGCGTCTGCCACACTTCCCTTCTCCCCAGCCTTCCGTTCTGTCTCCTCTGCTCACCTAAGGGCTGCCCTCTCAAAAAGTCAAGGCAGTTTCTTTATTCAACCAATGAATTTGCATGTGTATATGTATATGAGACTGGCAAAAAAGTTTTCTAGTATAACCCTTATTAATAAGCCTGTCATGAAACAATACATCCATCCAAAGAGAAGAGATTATTTGTGGAACACAATAACTATTAGCAATTTCAACCAATGAAAGCAACCCAAATACAGAAGGACGCTGCTACACCAGATTTTTCACTATATTAGTTGGTAATCTTAATTTCCTACTCAACATGCATATGAATAACACATTATAGCTTATTTATTTAGTAGAATGTTATACAGTAAGAAAAAGTAATGTACAAGGAACATACAGGAAACCCACAGATTGCAGAAAACAAATTAAGTCTGAATTCAAGACTGTATACTATCTACTTTTCATTGGCATAGAACTAAAATGAACAGTTTTCAAGATGTGCACATAAGACTGAAATGCCTGACTTTTAAGTTGTGATTCAATTTAAAGCAAGAGTGTCTGAACTGAAAAGCACAGGTGTTGATCGTAGCACCTTAACACACTCCTCATGAATACCCTTCCTTTAGGTTAAGCACTTTTACAATCACAGCTCTAATGAAAACTGGAGCTTCCTCACATCTTCAAGGAACACTGACTGTGAAGTTAGGCTTTTCAAAATTCTCTACAAAAAATCAAGCAGAGAAATTAAATAGACCGTTTCTATTTGAAAATATATCTTCAATGTACTGATTTTAATACTTTATTCTTGATTTTAGGATGGAATAGCTCTATCATCAATATCTCTGAATTAGCTTGGTCATAACCTCCAATACTTTAGCTAGAGACTATGTTCAAAAGTTGAACACAAAATATGAAATCTTTATATTTTAGGATTGTGATGGTCTTGAGGAATGCCTCGTAATAGTAAAAAATATTAAAAATAAGATGGAGTTCTTAGTGAATATTTTCACTGTTTTAATTTCTTCAATTGAAAAAACAGAATTTAGAAGGCATTACAAAAAATAGTAACTTTTAACGTTAATTAGTTACCGATGCTCTAAAGATAATACCACAAATTCCATATTCTACATAAATTGTAGTCTTCACTTCAGCATTCTTGGGTTGAAAAATGAAGTATACACGTCGTGACAGGACAGATTTACTGTGATCTCTGTCCCCAGTACATGCTTACTGATGAGTGTCACATTGCATCCTTACCATACACATTCCATAATCCAAATCTCCCCTTTTGAAAAATCACACCAATACTTCGGTGTCTGGCACTAACTTCAAAGAAAAGATTTTTTTACTAGCTCATTATATCTTCAAACAAAATATGAAAAAGTAAAGAACAAGGTTTTTCTGGGTCATAGAAGATAGAAAAACAATTAAAAACAGAAATTATGGAGAAGGGACACATAACTCAATTTCCAACAGAGTTGACTTATCCCAAGATTGATTCAAGTAAAGCATGGTTTTAAAATGTTTTAACTTGCTTATTCATGGAAAATAAATTGATGAGAACATCCTCTAAAATTTCCACAGACATATTTTAAAATACTAAAGAATGAGTATTTCAAACTTCTAATTATGAATATTATCTCAACAGTTAAAATATTCCTCTCTTGCAATTTACAAATTGCTGCACTGTACTGAGTTTATCTGACATTTGTTTAAAATGATATATGTAAAATCTTAGAAATCCTAATAAGTCATATATAAAATAGGGAGAGATATTTCAGCTGGGCGGTGGTGGTGTACACTTTTAATCCCAGCACTGAGGAGGCAGAGGCATGCGAATTTCTCTGAGTTTATGGCCAGCCTGGTCTACAGAGCTTCTAGGACATACTCCAAAGCTACAGAGAGAAATCCTATATTGAAAACCTCCCCCTGCCAAAAAAATAAAAGGAGAGAGAGAGTTTATGCATATTGGCAACTAAAGAATGCTTATATTGTAATAAAATTCCCTTGAATAAGTAGCTAATAAACTTAGTTTTAGAAGTATAAAAAATTCATATGACAGGTGAATCTTATAATTCATTTTTTATTAATTTGTGCTGTGACAATTTCATTCATGTAAATAATACAGTGTAATAACTCTTCTTTGTCCACCTTTTCTCATCTTCCTCCCTCCAGTATCAATTTTACCTGTCCCAGCACAATCCCTTTCCAAGACCCATAGCTTTTATTTTGATTTGTGATCATTGAGTTAGAACAATCTATGAGAGCCTGGTGTGGTCAGCTGTGGGTACAGAACTTAATTTAGTTACTCCCCGGATCTATCAAATAGTTCAGCACTCAGGTTTACTGTCCTGCTGAGTTTCTTCTCCATCCATGTCTGATTATTGCTAGACCTATTCTTGCATAGACACAATGCAGGCATCTGAGGGTGCTGTGGGTTTCTCATTTTCATTGTTGTCTTAATCAGAAGATGGCATTTTGCTGTTGTTTCCATTATCTTCAGGATCTTATATTATTTCTAACGCACACACACACACACACACACACACACACACACGCACACACTGTCTATGAGGGTTGGTGAGCTACTTAGACAAGGTAGTTTAAATGTTATGTTTAGGACTGAGTACTCGTCACTTATGGTCAGCACCAAGGTTATGAGTCTCTGCATTCATCACCACTCACTGAAGAGAAACATCTCTGATTAAGACAGAGAGTAGATTTGTCTGTGGACCTAAACATAAGTAGTTATAAGACAGTTTGATGATTCTATGCCAAGTTATCTATAATATTCACATTACCCCGCAGGCCTATGATGTTTCCTAGCATGACTTGTTGATCAGACTTAAAATTCATGGCTTGGAGTTCATCTGAGAATTGAGCCTCAAATTCAGAGACCAGTTGGTTAACCCCATAACAGAGTGCTGTTATTGCACAACTGAGCACATCTTCCTTGTCGGTAGGTTTTGTGCTTCAAAGGATTCCATGCTGTGTGGGATCATCAATAATCATTTTCTCCCAAGCATCCAGCATGGCCAGACTGGCTGACTAGAAAGCCATAGGAACCCTCTTGTCTCAGCATAAGCATAACAGATAAAGTCACAGGAACCCTCCTGTCTCAACATCAGGATAACAGATGCACACAGCCATGCCCAGCATTTTTATGTGATGCTGAGGATCTAACTCCATATTTTCATACTCTTAAAAAGTACTTTACACGGCTAGAAAATTCCTAGTCCCAATCAGTTACCGCTTCTTAAAAATAAGCTGTTACAGAGAAAAATATAGAGCTCAATAAAAATAAAAAACAATACAACAAATAAATAAATAAATAAAAGATTTGGGAGCCAGAAAAAAAAGAAAAAAAAATAAGCTGCTGCTCTTAGATTTTTGTTAATTTGAAGAAGAGCCGCACTGAAAAAACTGTTTCTTTAAAAAGTGTTGCTTGCTGTTTAATCAAAAATAAACTGTAACATCAAATTCACCACAATACACATTTCTTTCTGCAGGACTACAGCTCCTTCACAGGGACTAGTAGTTGAATTTTGTTATGTATTTATTTATTTTCTGATTCAGGGTCTCTTGTGTTCCAGGATGAGCTTCAATTCCTTAACCTAGGATTTTCTTCATCTTCTAATAGTGTTTTGTCTTTACCTCCAAGTGTTGGGATTATAGGTATCTACAACCACTCTTGGTTCATGTGGTACTGGAGATGTTGTCCATGTCCTGCTCATAAGTCAAGCACTCTACAATTTGAATTTCTTCCCAATCTCATCTCATTTCCTTTATTGACAAACAAAGAGAATTACAGACATATTCTTTCAAGATAAAATATTTATATACATATATTTTTACCATAAAAATTCAACTTTGCTCAGAATTGCTTATTAGTGTTTTTTGTCATTTGTTCCTTAGAAAGCAAAGATTAGAATGATTATGATTGTACAATTCAAAAGGTCACCCAGCTAATAACTAGAACAAAGACCTAAAGCAATTTCACATGTTCTGAATTGGGTTTTCAGTCTCATTGAATACATCATACATGGTCATGAGTGCCTGCAGCTAGTCATGGCCCCCACAGCAGGCTCAAGTTTATTGCTCCCTGTTGAAGTCCTCACCAAAACCCCTCTGTAACCATTCTTTGATAATTTATATTCCAGGTTGTCTATGAAGTTCTGTTTACTCATTTTTCAGTCCTAAAGATCGAACAAATAAACAAACACAGGTAGAACCACAAAAAAAAATTTCCCAAAAATGGGCTGTTATATCCTTCCTCATAAAGCAGCAGAGTCAGCAAGACATGCAGAAGAAGCAAAGAATGATAAAGGGGTTTTATGTCAAATAAACCAAAAACTGACATTTAAAAGCAATTAAGTGAAGTGAAGGAAAGCAGGTTACTCTTCTTATAGCAATGTTGATATCAAAAGAAATCATAACATAGACACTGAGTCCCTTAAAGGTTGATGGTGGAAAACTGGAGATGGATACAACATTCAGTATGAGGAGGAAGTAAGTGCTATAGTTAAGAGAAGGTTTTCAACTCGGTGATTACAAAGCACCGTACAACATCCTGTGCTATCCAAAGGCCACCCAAATCTCTCTCTCTCTCTCTCTCTCTCTCTCTCTCTCTCTCTCATGAGAGATATATCCTGGTTTGAAAGGTTTGCCTTCACCTTTATAAATTTCACTGCTGTTTTGCTTAATGGTTTGTCTGGATTGGAATGCTGTCTTCTTTATTGGTTCCCAACTATTTAATGGTGTTGCAGTTAAACTTTCATTTTATAAAAACAGCATAATATTTACCCAAGCGTCCAATCTATGTTTAAATCTCTGAGACAAAAAGAGTCCTTGTAAATTGTCCAGTTGATTTACAGGGATTTCATCAAGTAAAACTCTTGTTATTAACAGAGGTGATGGTGGGGATAATGGGTGGGGAGCAACAATGAATTGAGAATGTCGTTCCTGGTCTTTGTTTCTCTAGTCATCTAATTTAGGGAGGTCATCACAGTTGGATTCCCTACTCAATTAAGTAGAGGGAAGTAAGTTGTCCAGCCATAAACTAGAGGGAAAGGGAGCTGTAAACTAGAGAGAAAATCCATTCCAATGACCACTCTAAGTGGAGCTTTCAGAGTTCAACATAATTATAGCCAGTAAAGGGTAATCAGACATTACCATTGAAAACATCTGCTCAAAAATTACTTATTTGTGTTTAGTCACTATACTAAAATACAAATAATAGTGTGCTATTGCAGATAGATGATGTGAATCATCATCATTTGGCTATATATTTAAGGTTATCTTGTGAGTGGATCAAATCCAAATTTAGCCCCCATGTGGTCATTCAGATTATACACACAAAATGTAGATATTTGTTCATAATTAAATAGCAAGTATGTGGGGTTTTTTGTTTGTTTGTTGGGTTTGATTTGGCTTTTTTTTTCCTTTTGCTACCTGGGATACAAGAACTAATAGACATCCAAGAAGTTATCTCTGTTCTATCACAAGTTTAAATCAAATTGAAATGCAAAAGGAAACAAACAAAAAGAAACCCAACACAACAGCACGCATTCCCTCTAGAAACATACATACATCTTACCTTGTATTCAAAATCACCAATTTTATTTTCTATATTTAAACTATGTAATGGTTGATAATTTAGGGGGGATGAGCTAATACCTAAAAATATAGCTATTGTTTATTGAAGACTTCTCAGGAGCAATTAACATATGAAGGTTTTCTGTAGTATTTTGCTTAACTATTGGTAAAAATAAAGCAGAATTTCAGTAATTGGCAAATGTTTTAACTTTTTTTTTTGTATTAGCGGTTTCTTGGTCTTGTGGAATGGTCGGTTTGCTGCCCAGATTCTCACGCCTATGAAATTAGCATTTTGTGGCACTATGCCCTTCAAATGTGATACAGTTTATGAGCTACAACAGCATCGCCGTTCAAAACTAACGGGCCTCTCCGCATTGGTAAAATAGTAGTTCATTTTGTGACAGACATTAACGGAGACTTGAAATTTGTGGTGATACCATTGCACCACTGCACTCAGAAGCACAAGCAGTACATTTTTTTTTACTCACTTGTAGTTATAGATATTTAAAGGTCTCAGGAAGTGTCTCCCAAACATCAGTAGTGTCGAAATTGGCATAGAGTACTGACTTAAGTAGCCAAATGCAGGCAACTATTTTTAAATGCTGTAGATCACAATAAAACGCCTAAAGGTAAAGGGGAGGGACTTGGGAAGAAAAAAGGGATCTGGGTCAGCAACTAGGAGATAAATGAGGATAAAGCAGGGACTTTGATCAAAGGATATATATATATATATATATATATATATATATATATATATGAGAAATGGTGAACATAAACAAGTTAAAAATAATAAATACTTTAACAATTCCCTTATGTACCCATTTTTAAGGGGATGCCTTTCCAGTGAGATGCTGGCGGTTGTCGAAATATGTAACATTTGCATGCCATATGTTTCCAAGGAATAAAATATTCAATATTTAATAAAATAATTCCAAACCAAAAATCATCTTTTGCAGCTGAAATTTTCTTTAGTTAGAATGATGTGTAAAACTCTACTTGATGGGAGATAATTCAAGGCAGAGACAAGCTTCTCTCAGCTAGACCCCTTTTTGCTCATGTATACTAAAGGTAATTTTATAAAACTCTATTAATGGAAAGATCTAAGCAAGATTAAGAGGGCTCTTCGGTTCCCTCCCACTGCCCAGCATGCACGGAAGGGCTTTGAAGGAACTTCTCGCGATGGAATTCTCCCATGCATTAGTACTGCAATCTTTAAAACATCTTTGAAGCCCATCTACTTCAGAGTTGTTTTTTTAATGAAAATGGAAAGGGTGGTCATAGCTGTCTAGGATACAAAGGTCTTTTTCTATATTTCAAATTTGTGATATCACAGAAAGCTTTCTGACAATTTCAGTCATAAGAAAATTAAGCCATTGAAAAATATTTTGATAATAAAGTTACAAAACTAAATCAGAAGTATATCACAACTAAGATGCCACTCTTAAGCACTTTTGAATATCATTTTTCAAGGTAGAAAATATTTAGCTTGTAGCACATTCACAAATAATATGATTTCACATATAGTGCCAAATAATATTTTTGCCTGCCAATGTTTTTAACTCAAAATTTTTAGACATATATTCTTGAAATAAATATTTGAAATATTTAAAGCATTAGACAGAGAATAAAATAAAATCTCCAGAGATCATATTCTAAACATCACTATATAAAGATATTGATATAATGTTGCCACATTTAAGCAAAATATCATCTCTTTTGTTATTCTTTCAATATTAAAGTTATTTTAATTCCACAAGAAAAGTAAGTGGTACCCCCTTTTGATTATGAATATATAGCTCATTTGGACTTTGTAGCTCATTTGGTCATCACCTACCATTTTATAAGCTAATATTATCTGAGTGTTAATTTCAGTTTTAATAAAATGAGCGAGACTAGAGCATCTATGTCAAAGGCATTGAAGAGAATTTTAAATATTGCGTCACTGATTCTAGATCAATGTTATACGTAATACAATTCCAGGAATATGTTCTTCACAAAACAGTTCTCTATAGGTTTTTTTCGGCATAAATACTTTAATACATTTTTGCTTTATTGGAAAATTTAATCATGATTGGGGAATGGTTTCATCTCCTTTACTGAGGTTATTCATATTCCAGGAAAATTCTTGAGAGAAATAATACAGTGTGCAAATCAGTAAACATTTATCAGGTATTTCTTTTGTTACTATGAAAACACTTGCTTAGTAAGAGCATCAAGAGAAGATAAAAATGTTGATGATAGACGAGCATTCTAAAGAAAGTCTAAGGGGGAGGAAATAAGAAAACATTGCTGTGGAAGGCAGTAGGCCTGGAAAAGGATCAGGATTCTGGAAGGAGAGCCGACAATCCTGATGTGTCTGAACAGCTCCATCATCTCCCAAGGTAGCTCACAGTGACTTGGGGGCAGCAAACAGGTGGATCCTGAGAGTCTTCATTTAAAAATCTTTGAGGATAATTTACGTGTCATGTAAGCTTTGAATAAGTTTCTGTTTCTATACATTACCTTTTCTTGTTGAAGGTAATTAATATATTCCTTTCTGAACTGTCTTGCAATCTACTGATTCTATGATCAGCTATATTTAATCTATCCTTAAATGATTTTCTCACATAAATTTATTTTTTTAACTTGAGAAATTCAATTTTATTTTCCTATATGTTATTTTTCCATTTTTGTGTGTTCAAATGTGTGGGAGTCTGTGTACCAAGATCATATGTGGACGTCACAGAACTGCCAGAAGTTGATTGTCCATCCCACCATGTGGGTCACAGCAAGCTCCTGTGGTCAGGCTTGGTAGCAAGCACTTTCTTTGCTGAGCTAACTGGCCAGGCATACATAAGGTGTGTGTGTGTGTATGTGTGTGTGTGTGTGTGTGTTTATGCACACAGATATGTTCTAAAGAATTCCTTTTCTATTCTAGATTAAATACTCACACAAGAATTTCAGTCTTCCATTGCATACTCTCTCTAAGAGATAGGGAAAAATAGACCAGAATTGATTCTTGGGTTTAGTTCTCCAAAAAGAACTGTTGTCTTTTTCCTTTATGAAACGGCTCCTCCTTAGTCAGCATGAACTTCCTTAAAATTTTGTGTGTGTGATTTTATTGACTCTTAGAATCAATATCCTTTGAAACCTAGTTAAAATTTTTATGCACGTTATGGACCCACTCAAATTCAAATTGTATAGTTTATTATATATACTCTATGTTTTGAATAACCTTCCATTTTAAATAAAGGTTTTATTATTGAGTTGTAGTCACGGATAAAAAATAATTTTAATGTAGCAATAATTGCCAGACTTGCAAATGGAGACTGCTCGTTCATTTCCCAGCTACCCAGACCTGAATAATCACATAGAAACTATATTAAAACAATGTTCAACCAATGACTCAGGCACATTTCTATCTAGCTCTTACATCTGGAGTTAACCCGCTCCTATTAATCTGTGTATTGCACAAGGCTGTGGCTTATTGGAAAGTTTCCAGGTCCTTATTTTTTGGCAGTTACATAAGTCTCTCTGACTATGCCTACTCTCTCTATATCTCATTCAGGCTGGATATATTCTGCTCTCCAATAGGCTTAAGTAGCTTCTTTATTAACCAAATGGTAATAAGACATAGTCATAGCATATGGAGGGGAATCCCACATCGCAATCTCTTTGGATGATAACTGATTTTGCAATTTTACTTTTAAATGCATTGGATATATATACAAAAATACATACACATATATACATACAAATACACATATATGTACACAGTATGTGTTTTTCTCGAGTTAGTTCACTCCTACCATCTTACTTTGTTCTCTGTTCTCTCTTGTTTCTGATGATGCTTTGTGCACTTTAGGCTAACTGATCCAACCTATGCTACGATTTTGTGATTTGCTATCTCTTGTTTTTGTAACAATAGTTTATTTTTATATACGGGCATGTGCCTTCTATAAATTTAATCACAGTAGTTAATGAGAACTAAGCTTATTTAACTATAGTACCACATTCAATTCCTATCATACTTTTCTTCTTTTTTTCTACATAATTTTCTTTCTTATATTTACCATTTCTCTTGCTTTAGAGAGGAAAAAAGCCAAAAGCTGTTGAAGGATATAGATGTTAAGGTTAACTCAGAATTTTTTCCTCCTCTTTATAATATGCTCTACTAAGAGATATTGTTTTCCTACGGTCAGAGAAGAAATGCTCTCTCTGACACAGCTAAGTCTGGAGCAGTACAGGGCATCATTAACATCAGTGTGTGACTAGCACTTTCTAGATTAAAACCCTGAATGACTGAACGACCATGGCTGTGGAGCTCAACAAGGTGTCACTCTGAATCTGATGCAACATCCATCTAGGATGCAAACATCAGGTACAGTAAACAAAATGCCTGTGCATCTTTGTGATCCTTAATTTTCCTGCTTGATATTAACTGGAAGCAAGCCAGTCTTTTAGTCACCAGTACACTAAAAATACCTTGTTTTCAATGACCAGTATGTCCTTTAAGATTTACTCTGTACAGAGATAAACTTTAAATGACCCCCGAGAAGAAAGAAATGCCAACAGATGTCAAAAAAAAAAGCAATATATGAGTAAGGTGTATGTCTGCCTGTGGCCAACGCTGAGTACTTGTGATAACATCGTCATAATCTAGAAACTTAGGCCTTGGAATGAACATCATTGAGAAAGTTTTAATTCTTGCTCCAAAGTCTTGTCTTAAATTGTACAAATACAATTTAATTTCTTTAAGAAGCTTCTGCTGATTGTACAGCATATCTTACTTAACTTCCTAGCCAATGTTCAGCATTCTTAAGGATCCTAATGGACTCAACTTGGATTGGGGCTTAGGCATCAGTCACAGGACTGATAGCAAGCTGGGCTGATTAGTTCACCTTCCCCTTGGGAAGAGAGTTGGTTGTGTAAGTGGCTCTGAACACCAACTCCCTTAATAGACACAGAAGAAAGCCGAGTCTCTGAGGAAACCCTATGAATGCTTGCCATAAATTAGTTTAGCGTGCAAGATAGAATTTATTTCTGGCTGGGTCTTTCTCTCAGCTAGGTTTTGCTATATACTACACAGACATACATACAACGAGTGAAAAGGAAAAGTCAAGAGTTATAATTACATTCACATGTTGGCTAATTGGGCCCTTCGGGGCCTTCTTTCTAATTATAAGAGGGCATAGAAAGAAGAAATCTCACTAACAGCCAATACACACAGAATGAATATGAGTTTAAATGGGTTGTACTGGCGACATAAAAGCTGTAAAACTTGATAAGAAAGGGATGATATCACTTGCCAAACATCTCTTACACATTAGAAATAAAATCAGATGCATAGCCATGTCGTCTATAGAATACAAGATGAGGGGAAAATAGATTACATTTAAAGTGAGTTCACTAAGACTTAAGGAAACTTTCTAATAGGCATCTTATGTAGGTATGTTTATTATATATATATATATGTTTTAGAAAAGCGGGTTCTATGATTTTAAATAAATAAAACACATTCAAAATACATATGCCTTTTTAAGACTAGACTGAGAGACAAACTATTTTATATATATATATTATACTATATTAAACTATTATATATATATATATATGTGTAATATATAAATAATCTTGAAAATCTCCATAGGTTGCTTTTAGCCTGTGACATGTAATTTTTGATTTTAATTTTGTGATAAAAGCAAAGGAGGTTTTGATTCCAGCCTTGAACAACTACACAGCACTAGTCTGACTACTCTTAAGCGAAGATTTATACTCTCCTACCTCCAATTTCTTCTGGGAATTTCAGATGCTAGAAAGAGAATCCCCCCCTCCCCATTAGAGCAAATCATGGAGTTTTTACAAGGTTATAATTCACTTTATTTCACGTGGAGTGGTACCCTTTTGACATGTCTATAAAATCTCAATGTTTATAGAACATGTTTATATAATATCACGTTACACCTCCTAACCCAGATAAACAGGCAAAAATGATGACGCTCAATGTGCAAAGATTGCCTTTATCTCTTAAAGCTGTCATTTTAATTCTGCACACTAGACAATGCTATAGATGTAAGATGACTTAAGTTCCTGGTGGCTGTAAGACCACAATCTTGTAATGTTTCTAATTTAGTACCTAATCAAATCGCTCTGCGTTTAGTATTCTTATCTTGATTTATGTGAATCAGTACATGCTGCTTTCTTTAGTATACCCAAAGGAACAGTGTATTTTACAGCATCCTAAATGCAAATCCTGTTCCCAGACTTATACTGTGGACAAAGCAATCACACCAATCAAAAACAACTTAACATGAAATTAAAAAAAAAATGAAATGACAATTGGCGTGTCAAGCTCAGGCAGTACTGGCCTTGATGCTCTGCGGGCTGCAGTGACCTCTGGAGTGCTCAAGCAGGATACAATCCTCAGCTCCCCATTTCAAAGTTACTTTCTGCGGTATTGGAATTAAATACCCAGTTAATACAAAGGAAACTTTCCCTAGCACAAAATCTAATCAAATGTAAAATGTGTATATTATAAGCACCATTTTTGTGACTATTATAGTTCAAGTTTCTAATTATGAGTTCAGTTCATAAAAAGAAAATTGGCTTTCACATGAGCACAATTTTCAGTCAGAAATGGGAAGCACACATTTAAGTACACAGGTTTCAAGTCATTATTCTCTTTATTTCTAGGCCCATTATGGGCCCAATTCAACCCTCACATGCTGATATTTGACTCCCTGTGCACTCAGGTTTATGCAGGTTTCCTGGGCTCAGCATAAATTTGAAAAATAGGAAAATGATCCTGGGGGCACGGGGATCAAGTATTTATGTGGTAGGTTTGAAAGACCTTCTCTGAAGGAAGTCTAAACAAAGGATTAAACCGTATCTACTAAGTAGCTGAAAATCTAATCCATGCTTTCCACAAAATGCTCTAGAGTCCCCCCCCACAGGAAACTGCTATGCCCCTAGTTGTTCAAGGCCAGTTGAGCTTACCACTGTTCTGCATGAACTATATGCTACCCAACAGTATATGACCATGAGAACGGTTGTTTCAGAAAGATACTTAAAATATCTGATTTCAAAAATCATACAAAAGATACTCGTTATAATTTTGTGTCATTTAGTAGCAAAGTTTTGCGTGTGTGTGGTTGTGTGTGCTTGTGTGTGCTTGTGTGTGCGTGTGTGTGTGCAAACGCATTTAAAGGCAAATATGTTGGTCGTGCAGGTGTGCCACAAAATATGTTTTAATTTTTAGCCATTTGGTTACCTTGGCACAGTGTGGTATCTAAGGATTCTCATCAGTGTTTGCACTGTGAATTCTGGGAAACTCTGAACATGCATTCTCTCTGACAGCACACCAGACCTTTCACTGCAGCTTGAGAACTGTGCATTCAACTAAAGTCAGCCCAGCAGTAAGGGCAGGGAAGGTGCTCTCAAATAATTCTGGTCCCCTGTTAGACAGGGGGCTTGAAGGAGACACAGAGTTGCTTTAGATACCTAAAAGGGATGAAGAGTAAATCTTTGAAAACCTAATCAGAAAGTGGAAGAAGGGGGTACAACAAGAGAAGGCACAGTAGGATGTGACATCTTTCTATTTGCGATGCAAGAACTTAAGGTTGCTGGACTATTGAAAGCCACGTGTAGATGCAAATAACTTGTTTCTTTCTCAGTAGAATGGATTTTCCTATGAAATAGTATACATGAATGGGTGAACTATGTTCAGTTCACTTCATGCCCACAACATCCAGGACAAAATTAGGCTTCATTAAGTAATTTTAGAATTAATTTACACATGAAAAGGTGCTATTCTTGAACTTATTTTCTCTAAGGCTTTAGAAAATACACTGTCATAATCTTCCAATGATATGTAAACAAGGATGTTTGCTAAATGGAATCGAGAGAAAATAAATTTAATAAAGAACTCACATGTAACACGTTAAGTACAGCACCATGCTTCAGGCAGTATTTAGACACTGTGTACACAGAATAACGTGATAATTACAGTCCAGTGAAAGAAAACAGCACAGGGAGACATGGGAAGAATATAAGGTCTTTCTGAAGCCATGATCAATCCAGTTGGAAAAGAACATCCTACATAGGAGAAAAGCACTCGTGCCACACTTCCTGGGGATGATACTCCCGTTCTTCAGAAATTAGATAACCTTTTGAAGTTATTTCCAGTGTCACCAACGTTCCACAGCACAGAGGCCTGAGAACAGGTTGTAGAATTCTTAGATCCAAAGTAAAGTGCTCCAGGGAAAGGGACCTGCAAGGGTAATACAAGTCATGTAGAAAACAACTGAAGCTAGCCGGGCGGTGGTGGCTCACGCCTTTAATCCCACACTCGGGAGGCAGAGGCAGGTTGATCTCTGTGAGTTCGAGACAAGCCTGGTTTACAAGAGCTAGTTCCAGGATAGGCTCCAAAGCTACAGAGAAACCCTGTCTTGAAAAAAAAATAAAGAAAAGAAAAAAGAAAACAACTGAAGCCATTGCAGTCATGCACCTCAGAGAAGAGTAAGCGGGGCAAAGGTCACACAATATGCCCATGATAATCTCTGAAAGTTAAAAGGGTCCTCGTTTAGTGTTAATCACGGGACAGATTTGAAAGTAATGAAAATGTATTGAGCTGGTTGGCAC
>JAQHUG010000029.1:3485537-3497973 GCA_028555095.1 Dicrostonyx torquatus
GTATCACCACGTGTCGTGGCTTACCAGAAAGAGTCTAATATATGTCCATCTCGAGTAGGAGAATCATGGTGTCTGCCACACTTCCCTTCTCCCCAGCCTTCCGTTCTGTCTACTCTGCCCACCTAAGGGCTGCCCTATCTGCCCACCTAAGGGATGCCCTATCAAAAGGCCAAGGCAGTTTCTTTATTCAACCAACAAAAGCACAGAAATAAAGAAGGACCCTCCTACATACAGCTAGAAGCTTCAGGATCATGACGTACGGAGGTACCCACGTTTTTATCTGTGAAGAATGTCATATTCTCCCAAGCTATCCTACCATGAGTTCCTGTCACAACAATTTCCATTTTAGAGAATTTCCAGTTAAAGACTCATATGCCTGAAAGGCAGAATCATAATGGATGATGTTTAGCTATTTGTATTGAGTCCACATAACCTGGAAAGGTAAGCGTTCAAAACATTATGGTGCTCTAATTGTGTAGCTCTAGAATAACATAAGATATTCTACTTGAGAGAGACTTCAAGAAAGTTAAAGTATAAATTGAGTTCTAAGGAAATGACACAAGATCACCTATTTATGAGAAATAGACGTTATGGAAGGAGGCCATTTAGGATGACATAGCCTGGATTGCAGTTTTACTCACTCCATCAAATGCAGCAGTGTTGTGGTGGCATTTCACTTGTGTTTTAATAAAGAAAAATTGCCTGAGGATCAGAAAAGTAAAACAACCACACTGGCCAGCCTTATAGACCAAACAACAATAACACACATCTAATCCCATAGCCATAGAAACCAGGCAGTAGTGCTGCACACCTTTCATCTCAGAACTAGAAATGATTATAAGACAGGAGAAGGCAGCTCTCAGTCACAGAGTCATTCTGAGATTCCTGGGGGCAGGATGGCCATTTTCCGACTGAGGTGGAGGTAAGAACCAGGGCTGCCTCTTTTGCTTTTCAGATCTTCAAGTTAAACCCCAATTTCCCCCTCTGAGTTTTTTCAATCATGTTTCACAATGTAGTCCCCAAATTTATTGATTTATAACAAACATTCAAGATTCTGAAAAATACACCATAAGGTAGAAATGTATCTTTTAGTGGTTGGAGAGAGCAACACTAAAAATGTAGAAGTTTATACTACCTCCGGTTGCTAAAAATCAGAGGCTGGGAGATGGATTAGTAGCAGCTAAGAATATTTGCTGCTCGTACAGAGAATCCAGTTACATATGATAGGTAACAATCACAGGTAAATGCACTTTCAGAGGATATGACACACTTTTCTAGCCTCCACCTGTGCACACAAAGTGTCCATGCAGACCAGCATACAAACTCATACACGTATGCGCAAACACACACACACACACACACACACAGAGAGAGAGAGAGAGAGAGAGAGAGAGAGAGAGAGAGAGAGAGGAGAAAACAACTCTGAAAAGTCTAGATTTCATGATGCTTATGATAGAGGCAGATCACAAGCTGTTATTCCATCTAGTGGTGTGGGAAGTCCTTTTGTATATGTGTTCTTTCATTGGTTAATGAATAAAAAAGCTGGCTTGGCCTGTGATAGGGCAGAGTAGAGCTAGGTGGAGAAAAGTAAACTGAATGCTGGGAGAAAGAAGGTGGAGTCAGTGAGACACCATGTAGCTGCCAAAGGGGAAAGACACAGCTGTTCTGCTGGAAACTTGCCAATAGGCCACAAGCTTCATGACAAAATATAAATAATGGAAATGGGTTGATTCTAGATGTAAAAGCTAGCTAGCAATATGTCTAAGCTATTGATCAAACAGTATTATAAATAATATAGTTTTATGTTATTATTTTGGGAGTCTGGGCAGCTGAGAAAATGAAAAAGCAACCTCCTACAACAATCTACTACTTAGAAAGGACTCTAAACACACATAAAGTGTTCATGATTCCTGTGACTCTTAACAAATACAGTTCATGATTACAAATGAATATGCTGCATCTGTAAATCTACCAAATCAAGAAGAGCTCATGAGTGATTTCCACTATGAGTCAACAACTATAAATCTTTACAGAAAGTGGTATGACTGATAATTGTCTTAGGAGTTTGAAATGCAAACTTAATACTAGAATCTAATAAGAACATCAAAATTAATGGTTATCCACTGAGCAAATTGAGTATCAACTGCGTGTCAAGAATACTATATCAGTAAAATTAATATTTTAAAAAACTACGAATTGTTTATTCTTGGAAGGCCTTTATAATTCTCCTCAAGTAAATAGATGTGTACAACCAATGTCAGATTTTTAAAATGCTACTCATATAGATTACAAGAGACCCATGTATTGTGATGTTAATTGGAAAAAGTACAAATCAGCACCCTGTAATTCTGTCAGTTATACAGGAAACCTTCTTAAAAACAGTAATAAGAGCCTATCAATATCTGTTATTGCATTATTTTTTACCTATAAATGTCAGTAATATCATTGCTAAACCAAGACAATGAGGAAGTCTGCCACAGAGTATCAGCATAGAGTATATGTATAACTATATCTGAAAGAGTGTGCATATGTGTGTTTATTTACATGAATGAGAATGTGTATGCATCCTCTAGAAATCTACATATTTATATAGAAAGCATTATAGAGTGGTTGTTTTTATAAATATAACTGCATGTGTAAATATAATACATTTAACATAATACAAATTCAGATTATCAAAGTACAAAACCACGTAAGGATGAGCTTATCTTTAGCTAATACAATTCGTCACAATACATTAAACTTATTGCAGAGTTGAATTATATTATTGAAAATATGTCAAAATTAATGGATAAAATAATATAATGAACAAAATATTTAACATATATAGAACAACTAATAAAATATACTGTTCATTATATATTATTTGTTTTTATATTGTTTCCCAGCAACACTGATAAATGATGAAATCTTATATTAATCAATTTAAGTTACTATAATAAAAAATTACCATAAGCAATAAATAATAAATAGGCATAAGCAATAAATAATTATTTACCAAGGCTTTTGGATGGAAAGACTAAGACCAAAGCACTTATTGGGGTCTGGAGAAATGGCTCCATGGTAGAGAACAATTGCTGCTCTTATGAAGGACCAGGTTTTGGTTTCTAACACCAACATGGTAACTCACAGTTGTCTGCCACTGTATTTCCAGAGGATCTCATGTAGTCGTCTGGTCTCCCTGTATAACAGGCATGGTCTACCTACATACACGCAGGCAAAACACTCATACGCAACTCCTGCATTAAAACTTTCAAGAAATTTTGGGAGAAAATGAACAGAAAGATTCCAAAAATCAATGGACCTGGGAGTCTTCTGCAAGACTGTATCACAGAGGAAAACTTTACACACAAAATCTAAACAATATGGTTACTTAAAGAATACACAATCAATGCAAACAATGGCAATATTAATGATTTACTCTTCTTGTTTTTTATTGATTTTTGTTGAGCTCTACATTAATGATTTTGTAACTCAAAAAATAAAAATGTTCACTGGATCTATACTTACAGAAAGAACCACAAACTACTAATGACTGCTGAGAGAAGAGAATTAGTGTCTCCTGAGGAGGGGGTCATGGATTGTTTATCTACTACAAAGTGGTCAGTCCAGAAAGTAGATGCACATAAACTTCACTGAATGAACATTTATATATAAAATTCACGTATTAATATAAATACAATTCAGGTGGAATTTTTATATTTATACATTTATATATGAATATAAAATGTATGTATTAATATATACTTCATGTATTTACATATATACATAAATATATATAAAAATAATAATACAAGAAAAAAAGCACCAATTTAAGAAGGGCCATCGAGGTAGGAGGGAGGGAAACTTGGAATTGTTGGAAGGAGAAAAGCAAATGGAGGAAGTGATTTAACTAGACCTTTATATAAAAAAAGAAAATTTAAAAATGAAACATCAATGGGTCTACTTTTTTGAGGGCAGTCTATTTTGGATTTGCAAACAGTAAACTATGTAGTCTCTATTCCCATGGCCTATTCAGATAGAGATCACCACTCTGCTGCTCCTTATCATTAAGAATCCAACCCATAGGTTCTATCAGCTAAACACTTCCCAAAGTTCCAACTTCCATGTAACATCATGGTATGAATCAACCTTCAACAAGTAATTGGCTGGGAAAAAAAATTCAACTAGAGCATTGTACAGCCACAAGTAATTAGCAGCTATTAACATCCCTCTAAAATCATCATATTGCACATCATTTTTTGAAATATACGATGTAGTGGAACAAAAAATACAAAAGAGAAGACATAAAGTTGAGAAGAAGGCTTTTTGTGAAAGATTCAGAGGGATGTTTGAGGATGGAATAGGAACTGGACATGATCTCAAAGATAACTGAAGAAGTAAAGGCAACTAAGGAACACCAAGAAAGGGAGAAATAGTCTGCTCCCAGGAAGAGCACACCAACTTCTTATCCAATGCCTAATAGTTAGCCTGAAAACATTACTGGTGTAGGAGGATCCTTCTGTATTTGGGTTGCTTTCAGTGGTTAATAAAGAAACTACCTTGGTCTTTTGATAAGGCAGAAATCAGGTAGGTGGATTGGACAGGACGGAAGGCTGGGGAGAAGGGAAGTGTGGCAGTGCCATGTTTTTCCGGCCCGAGATGGATGTAGGTTAGAATCTTACCGGTAAGCCATATTCCCGTGGAGATACATAGATTACTAGATATGGGTTAAAGCAAGATGTGAGAGTTAGCCAATAAGAGGCTAGAGATATTGGACCAGGAATTAATTTAATTAATACAATTTCTAAGTGGTTATTTCTAATGTAAGCTAGCCCGGCAGCTGGGAACCGGGCGAACAGAATAAGGGACCTAGCCTGTGATCATTGTAACACATTACAAATGACATTATGAAAGCTGATAAGGTTATATTTTGAGATATACGTATATACATATATGCATGTCACAACAGTTAAGTTTTAAAAAGTAGGTAATAATCTGAAAAAGAGAGAGGAGGAATATATGGGAGGTTTTGTAAAGAGAAATGAAAGTGAGAAATTATATATTTCTTTTTGCAATCTCAAGAAAATTATAAGAGGAAAATTAAAAATAAATAGCTAAAGTTAGCATATTTAAGAAGTTATTTTAGTGTCTTAAAGATGCTAGTTACCACTAAAGAGTGTAAAAATCAAGGAAATAATAAGCAATACTTCTATAGCTGATTTTGAGAGAGTGAACTAAGTGCAAAACAATAATGTCAAGATTCCTGTTTTATGTTTCAGAACTTATTTTCAGTATAAAGAAAATAAATCAGAGTGGAATTTCCTTTGAAAATAATAAATGAACTAAAAAAGAAAACATAAACAAAAGATGCAGATACATAGTATATGAATGTTTTCCTTATTGTTGTGGGGATAAAAATGGCAAGTCAGTGACTGTTGCTATGACTTTTGCTACCCAGACAGAATCAAATAAAATTATGTTATAGTCATTACAGTAGCAAATAGAACTCTAAATATAAAACAGTAGAACACCTTTATGCCCTCAACACAGATAAAAGTTCTCCAATAGGAGAGCAACATTAGAAATCAAAGAAAAATTTTATGAATTTGGGTGATACTACAGGAAGAATCTTATGTTCACATAGATAATGCATTGTGAATCTGAAAGGTATGGTGGAGTATCAGAATTTCAACAACTGTGTAGAGTTATGGGTAATGGATATTATTGTATATAAATAAAAAGATGGTACTTCTTAGAATGCATGAAATGTGCAAACTGTAACTTGAAGGCAAGAGACCTTGAATCACCAGAAAGAGTAGGCCTGCAGCATGATGGAGGGTAGTGGATTTCCTTTAAGGATCACTAGGACGTGTGATGCAAAGGTTTCAGTGTCCATGGAGGAGGAAATGGTGTTATGTTTAGATTTCCCTTCTGAGGCAAGGGCTCTATTCACTTAGTACTAAATACTAAGTACTACTATCAGAGTACTGATATCAGATAGACATTGCATTCAGGAAAACTTTGGAGTCATCCACTGAAAAGGGCTACTTAACTCAAGGTCATAATGAGAAGCCAGTGATGGATGGAAGCAGGTGTAAGCACCTGTATTCTTTCTTCCAAATCAGGCCGTAATGGTGGAACCCAGGGATAAATCCAACGATTAGGTACTTCAGTTTGCTGGTCCGTCAACATCAGAACTCTTCCCCAGTCTTGCCTTATTGTGTCTGTTTACATAAGGGTTGATCTTTAGATTCCTGTGCAGTGTGTTTCCTTCTTGATCCATACTTGCTTCATGCAAACCCAACTGTGCTGGAGTATTCAAGAATTTCAGATCTGTGTATGTCTTAGAACCCTCAAGATACATTGCTTATTATGGTAAAAGTGACACAAAAGACAGGAAAGAAAGGGAAGTCAAGATCATATTCTGTGTTACCTACCAATAACTCATATTTTTGTTACCTAGTAGGACTAATATGTCTGTTTTGCTAATCACACAACTATTATCTACTGATGGATTAGAATATCTGCCAACATAGTTGAGGGACTAAAATGTCACTCAGCATCTTTACAAGGTGATATGGGGGAAGTATGCAGCCAAATATAAACATACTATACCACAGCTCCCATTTTCACAGAAAACATGGGCAAATTAAAAATGAAACATCAATGTTCTACAGTTAAAACAATTATTAAAGAAATACTGTTAACTTCTGGGGCTGGGGAGTTGGCTCAACATTTAAGGAAACGTGTTCTTGCAGAAGATGCAGATTCTATTTCCAGCACTCATGTTAATTCACCATCATCCAGACTTCAATTCACTTATACTCAGTGGAAAGAAAATTTACTCCACAAATGTAAAATTATGAGTTGGGGTTCCAGGACCAATCCTCATAAAGAATAGGGTGTGACCATATTTGTGTCTATAACCTCAAAATCCTGCATTAATGGAGAGAGGGGAATCATGAGGCCATGGTAACTCCAGTTCATTGTCATAGTCATTAATAGACCACCTCAAGAAAATCAGGAAGAACGTGATAAAGCAGAACACGTAATCTTTTTCTCTAACCTCCATACGTATTCAAAGATGTGTGTCTATGTTCACATTTTCAAAAATACCACACATATATAAAATACATGTACATTATATGAATGCACAAATAAATAAAATAATTTGAGCCTGGAAATATTTAAACAAACATTATCTAGTGTGTTACTAAAGTGGATTAGTGAAATATTTCTAACACTTAACTATGTGGTGGATTCTTGAAACAGAAAATGAATGCATTGATGTAGACCTATAATTTGTACTAGGAATTTCTAGACATGAAACACTTAAATGTTGAATTTCATTTGTTAATGAAAATCACTTAGTTAAGTCAAGATATAAAAAATTTCTATAGTAGATCAAGTGCTAAGTTGGACTTTAATAAGCCAGATTAAAAATAGCCACTGTCAGCCATGAAACTACTTTAATAAGGAGTACTTTAACTCATTGTATGTGTCAGAAGTGAGATAATGATCAACAGTATACCTTGATCAAAATTGTTTAATTATGAGAACCTCTTTTCCCCTCTTATGATTCTTTAACCAAAGATCATGTAAAATTTGGGGGTCATTGAATTCTCTTATTAAATTTGATTAAGTTTGTTAACTCTACCTTTTCAACTTTGAACATCAATTTTAATTGATATATTAGACAGGGTGGCCAATCCTAACTAGTTAGAACTCTGATGAACTAAACTAAAGATTTCCATTAGAAACTTGCAAAAAAATCTGAGATGGTAAGTGAACCCAAGTGTAAGCACCACCAGGATACTTCCTGGGATTCTGGGAATTACAGTTTTTTTTACAAAATATAAAGAACAAAATCTCATGGGAATGTACGGTTGCCAATGGGTTTTTTTCTTTATAGTCCCTTATATCTTGTGTTTCAGGGCCATTAACCTGGAAGTTACAGAGTTTTCCTGACCTACTATGTCTTGGCCAGTATTTAATATTTTGATAAAACTGGTAGAACTTGTTTTTCTCTAGCAAATCTCAGGATTATCAAAAGCTCCCTGTGTATTTTAGGTTTTAAATATTTTTTATTAAATCCCCAATAAAAAATCTCATAAAATTATAGAGCCTAATAATACTTGATTCCTTCTTTTATGAACAACCATATTTCCCAAACGCATCTTTTCTCTATATGGTTTACATAGATTTTAGACAGCTGCCATGTAACAATACATGTAGAAGGAGCATTGCAGCATTGATATGAAAGGCACAGTGGGGGTAGAAGGGCTTATTCTGAGCCATAATTTGAGAATGTATTCCATTATGAGAGAGAGAACATAAGACAGCTGGCCACATTGTGTTCACAGTAATAAACAGAGATGAATGGTGGTGATCAATTATGTACCTTCCTTTTTTCTTTCTGTTTATTTTCTCTTCAAAGTCCAAGGGGTGGTGATATTCACATTCAGAACAGGCATTTTATTTCTAATTGAACCTTCTGTAAATGCCTTCACAGCTTTGCCTGAGGTATGTTTTCCACCTGATTCCAACTCTAGTCTAGGGAACATTGACAATACATCATCACACCAGCTCCATTTCGATCATAGGCTCCATATATACACTTTGAATGCCACTCAGGGTCATGTTGCAATATGTATGATACCTAATATTTGTAAGAACTATTCATTAGTAAAAAAAAAAAGGTTTAATATATTATAACTGATGTTCTCTTAAAGGTAATGACATCACAATTCTCCTGAGTGTATTTTCTACAACTCTAAAATTTGGAACTGAATTTTATTATTCATAATAAGGAAATGTCCTATTTCTAATCATTTTTTTGCTCAAAAATTTGTTTATCCCTGGGGTGGAAAGAAGACTCATATTAAAAAGCTCTTGCTGAGGACCAGTATTCTGTTCCCAACAACAACATGGTAGCTCATAAACACCATAATTCATATTCCAGGGAGATCAGGGTCCTCTCTGGAGTCCATGGTCACCAGGCATATATGGTACACTTACATGTATGTAGACTAAATATTAATACATATAAAAAGCAGATAAAATATATAAATCCTCCTAAAGTATATTTATTTTGATCAGAGCACTTTACTTCTATCAGTGTCTTCTTTCCCTCTGCACTTGTGTTATTCATCAAATTTTCCTCCTTTGTTTTTCACTCTTCCGTATTTCCTTTTGGCCTGCCTTCTTTCCCACCTTCTTCCCATTTCCTGAACCTATTTCATGTTTTATTTCTCTTTACATTATTTCAGTTGAGTGTTGTTATCATTCTTCCTTTAGTTTAAATTTTCTCTGTCATATCTAAATAGGTTTGTGTTCTACAATAACTATGATATTGTATCCTGAGTAGTGGCATTTTAATAATAATATTGCTTTACACATTGGTGTATTTGCTATTTCTTTCTATTCTTTTGAAATGTACTTGCATCTTCCTAATTTTTCAGTATTAATATCTGATTATTATTTATATAGCTTAAATTTCATTATTATTTTCCACTTATTATTATAATAGTTACACTTTTAATGACACTTTAGTTAGGTAGTTTAGAAATTAACATATGCCTCATTGGCTTTTTTTCTTGAAGAAATCAGAATGTTCATAGCTTTACTTGCTTAGTCATTTGTTTAGTTGTATGCATCAATTAGACTAGGAAATTATAGCTTGGCTAGGCTTCAACCCCAGTTTTGTTTTTTCTGTGACAGTAGTTACAAAGATTGATAGTAACTGTTCAGTCGACTTATAAACATCCACATAACGCTTTTTCTTCTCCAATCCCATAAGCATCTTAGGAGAAGCACTGAGGGTTTCTAAAAAGAAACCAATATAGCCTCTACATTGCAAATTAAGGTCACTGCCTGAGCTCTCCAGGAATTTAATATAATTTTTCTGTATTCCTGTCTCAGTCTCCTTCCTGTTATATACATGATATATTGTATTAAGTTCTGTTTTCCTCACTATACTAATTCATCAGATTGACTATTGTCACTAGTTGAAATTATAACTTTTCCAACATCTCATAGTAGAAATAGAAGAAAGGAACTGTAGGGCTTCCTTTTAATCAAACACAACCATATGTATCACAACCAGGTAAAATGAATTCTCTTCAGCTTGCAATGGAGATGCACACCAGCACACCTATTTTGAGTTGAAAATATCTTGCTGAAAACCCATTCAGTTTATTCAGTGTCATTGTTTAGCTTCATTGATGTTAAACATTCTCAAACCACTTACCAATACCCTACTGTTAGGTAAAGCAATGAAACACAATACACACAAAATTGTTGAATAAACTTTGTAACTTAGAAAACACGATGTCTAAAGAATGTAGGCAAACTCATCCTTTGTAATCAATCAGTTATTTGCCCTAGTGACTATATGAGCGCATCAATGATCTGTAGCTCACTGTCACAGGCCATCATCATGGACATATCTTTTACAAAAAAGTATTGTAGGAAAAAATAAAAACTAAACATTAAACATGTATTTTGTGTAGAATCTATGTTGTGTTTATGCAACATAAAACTTCCAAATAGTAAGTAAAACCATCATATGTTCAGGAAATTTATATTAAAAACAAAAAACTAACAAAAGAATTAGACAAAGATAAACAGACAAATAGTGACCTTGAGGATCAGTAATCATAAAAGTACGGAAATATAAATAAAGACTACATAAATGATTATGGGCATATAAATATACTGAAAAACCATAGTTACATAAAAGGTGTGAATGAATAGAACTCATCAGTTCCAAATATAATGGATGTATTACATTAGTTGAATATGGAATTATGTGACCTGAAGAATCATTAAAATAGTATAGAAACCAAGAATGAAAGATGTGCTACATATTGTCTAAAGTTGCCATGGGATATTTCATTTATGGGAAGAATAATAAAATACAATTTTGCATTTTATAATTATGAAACAAAAGGTGTTATTTTCTGTGGTTAAAAAATATAGTGATTGAAACAAGTAACCCCAAGGAAGGAATAAACACAGACACTGATGTAAATTATAGAGGAAAACTAACAATTTTGCCTAATGTTCAAAAGAGATTTTGTAGCACAGTATCTGAATTAATGTTTAAATTAAAAAAAATGATTTAAAGAGGATAAAGACAATATAAAAGACAAGTCTACAAAGTGAATAGAAGAATAAACCTATCATTGTATAAAATTCAGTCCAGGACATTGTAGCTTCCATCTTTGAGAGTCTAGTAACTTCCTATTCTAAACATTGTAGGTTGTGTTTTTCAGAGTTGAGCCACTTGTGAGGATATCCAGGATAACAGATGCATATGCTACTCATAAGAATTCATGAAGAACAAGAGGAGATTATCTTCCTGAGACTAATCTTTTACAGCAAGCAGAAAATTGTCTATATATTTTTATTCCCCATAAATGAGGTCAACGTAGAAACTAAAATTGTGACTGTAGAGTCAGGTTTGGAAATAAAATTTAACTGATGTAACAACTTTCTTTTATAGTATTTCACATTAACCATGTATGAAAATACTTCATTTGTATCTTTGATACAATGTTACTTTGAATATTTTAGTATTTATTCAAAGATATTGCACACATATCTGCTATGGAAATATGTACACCAAACCCTTACTATGCTTTCAGGATTTCAATGGGCAACTGTTTTGAGTTCTGGAAAGGCTGATTCTGTAATTACACAGCTATTAGCCATCAGGCTTATCATGGGAAAACCTGTACAAATTAAGACTGACAATGCTCTACCATGTCTCTAATAAAATTACATAGTTTCTCCATATTACAAAGCCTATTACAGGTAAACCACACAGCTCAACAGAACAACCAGCTGTAGATAAAACTAATCACACTTTAAAAGAAATGATTAATAAACAGAAATGGGTAATAAAGACTTCCAGGGATAGATTACATCGTGCCTTATTAACTTTAAATTTTCTAAATGTTAATGAGAAAGGAACAACAGTCGAAGAGAGACACTGGATGATAGAAAAAAATGCTGAGTTAAATCACCCTGTACATTTTAAAGATGTGTTGACCTCAGAATGGAAACCAGAATATTTGTTACACTGGGGAAGGGGTCTCACCTTTGTTTTCACAGGAGAAGAAACGCGACGGATACCATCAAATTTAATAAAGATTTGATTCAAAAAAGGAGAAACCTCTTAATAAAGAGAAAAGTGATAGTTCATCAACTGATGTGACAATTCAACATATCAGAAAAAAATTCATGCTATAAGGGTCAGGACAGGGTTCTGTTTCTGTCATTATAAGAAGATAGAAGTACTCATCTTCAAGAAGTGAAACACCTTGAATATCTAGACATATAAAGAAGAAGAAAAACTATCTGGTAAAAATATTCTCTACAGGATAAAAATCTCACTATATAAAATATACAATCTCTTCATTTATCAACTTATTTGCAGTTTATTTCTCAA
>JAQHUG010000029.1:3499038-3509636 GCA_028555095.1 Dicrostonyx torquatus
CAGTCATCAAAAGTCTCACAATCAAAAGAAAAAGCCCAGGACCAGATGGTTTCAGCTCAGAATTCTACAAGATTTTTAAAGAACTAATACCAATATTCTTCAAATTCTCCTACAAAATAGAAACAGAAAGAACATTGAAAAACTCTTTTTTATGAGCCTACAAGTACCCTGAAATCTAAACCACATAAAGACATCACTAAGAAAGGGAATTGCAGACCAATCTCACTCATGAATATTGATGCAAAAATACTAAACAAAATATTGGCAAATTGAATCCAAGAACTCATCGGAATCATAATACACCATAATCAAGTTGGTTTCATTTCAGAGATACAGGGATGGTTCAGTATACAAAAATGTGTCAGTGTAATCCACCATATAAACAAGATGAAAAATAAAAATCACATGACCTTATGGCATGATCGAGCATCATTTGGATATATACCCAAAAGTGGTATTACTGGGTCTTAAGGAAGGTTGTTCCCTAATTTTCTGAGAAATTACCACTCAACTGTGTTGATAGAAGCATTGTTTGTCATAGCCAGAAAATGGAAACAACCTAAATGTCCCTTGACTGAAGGATGGATAAGGAAAATGTGGTACATTTACACAATGGAGTACTACACAGAAGAAAAGAATAATGACATCTTAAATTTTGCCGGCAAATGGATGGAACTAGAAAACTTATTACATATACTTGTAAATTCAAAAAGCAACTATCAGTTTTAAATAATTTGCATTGGTGGGGATTCTTGTATGTTGATACAAATTGAAAATTATTTTCTAACAGAAAATTAATTTCTGTTCAACATAATTAGTACATTGATACAAATTCAATGTTATTTTTGTTATGTTGTATATATGTTCCTACTTCTATTTAAGATATTTTTGTTTATTGATACAAATGTGAAGTAAATTTTGTATATATATATATATATATACACACACACACACACAACCATTCTCTGTTTAGGATTTTCAAATATTGATGCAAAGTAATGTTATTTTTATCATATTGCACTATACATTTCTATCTTTGGTTAAGATAAAGCTGTATAATGTCACTATTTTGAGGTCATTCTCTCCTTGTACTGTTCATCCATTTAGAGATTATTTATTCTTATACTGTGATGCTTTAGTCTTTAAGATATATAGGTTATTAACAATTACAGGTTAAGAGTCACCTGTATTTGTCAAACTTATGGTGATGTTATTTAGCTTTTCTAGATGTGTAGAGATATAGAGGATAGGTAATCTTCAAAGACGTACAGAATATGACATTTAAATGTCTTACTAACTTAGAATTCTATTGATGTGAGACACAACTGATCCTGGCAGCACCAATAGACTCCTAAGAGGATAATGGGCACTAACCATATTCCATATCAAGTTTGTTTTCTTCTTGGAAAAACTGACCAATTGGACAAAAAAATGTCCTTGCCTCAACTGCTAAGAATTATCATGCTGTCCAATCTGGACAAGCAGGACACAAGGAAAAGCAACTTCTGAACCTTGCCTCAACAGGGTAGGACAGTTCTTCAAATTCTCCTGCTTCTGAAAATGGCCTTTCAGCTATTCTAGGCCCTTAGCCAAAGTTGGATTCCAAAAATTGCAGAGAAACCTATGTGACTGTTCAGGAGCCAGTGTTTCTGTCACTTCTTGCAATTTTTTGGAAGTTACTTGCTTGTACTTCCTGCTTATTCAGTTTATATGATTTTCATACTCAGGTCTTTGGTTGGATTAAAGATTACAGAGTTACAGTTACAACATTCTCTGAAACATAATAATCACAGAGGGAGAAATTGGGGTTTAACCTGAAGATCAAAAAAACAAAGTAGCCGGCCACTGGCTCTTAACTAGACCTCAGTTTGAAATGCTGATCCTGCCTCTAGGCATCTCAGAATGAGACTGAGTTTGAGAGCCCTTTCTTCTCATCTCACAATCCCATCTAGAGTTGGGATTAAAGGCATGTACTACTATGACTAAAGGCACCACCCAGTTTCTTGGGCAAAATAGAGTGACTACTGGGATTAAAGGTGTGTGTCATTGCACCCTGGTCTGTAAAGCTGGCCAGTGCAGCTGTTTTACTCCATGAACTTTAAACAAACTTTATTTATTAACATAAAATGAAATGCTCCTCCACCTCTCCAATCTTAGCTAAGGGCATATTATATAAAAGACTTAGACTCTTCAGGATAGGAGAACTATTGAAGCAATTACTGTTATTTGCCATTTATTTGTGGTCTGGACATCTAGAATATGTTTCTTACTCGATGTTGTTTTTGGTTGTAGCCTTATTTTCTTATGTTATTACCTTTTCTTCTTCTGGACAATACTTCATAATTGTTTATTGTATATAATTTTATGCTAGCATTAGAACCATCTTAATTAGACAAAAAGGGGGAAATGTTGTGGAAATTCAGTCTGACAACCCAATGGTGTTGGGGTGATTGATTTCTATGGGCATAGTCTTTTCCGGGTACATGACCATATAAGAACTGAGTATGAGGGTTACATGGTCTCTGGGATGGTGAGGGAACTGGCAGAGCTAAGGCTTTGATTCCTTATGACCCTTGAGGAATGAGGTTATGGTGTAGCAGTGGAGTGCTGGTTCCCCGGCAGAACTGGCAGAGCAACTGGTGACACAATTCAGACTCCTCTTTCTGTCTTGTAATCACTGTGCATGGATATGATTTAAAAAAAAAAAAAGATAAAACCGTTGTAAGGTTTCCCTCTTTACATATCGATTTGCTTTAATTGCTTTGCTTCCAAAAACAAATAAGTTCTTGAAGAATATGAATTAGAACTCAGTCAATTTAGCTGTAAAGATTGACATGAATGGCAAAATGAGACTCAATCAGAACAAGGTAGTTCTTTGTTCATGTTACTGAAAGTTGTGACCTTTCCATGAAAACATACACATATTCACATGCACACACACACACACACACACACACACACATAATCATGTAGTTATGCATGGACACATACACAGGCACACACACACAAATACACACCACAAAGTCTTTACGCATGTACACCAAGGAATTTGTACCCACTCATATTTAACAAGCAATGGCGAAAACAAAAACAAAAAACAAACGAACAAAAAATAACCTTTAACTTCCATTAATTCTAATCAGCTGATCAGTGTTGCTTTAAACATGCTGAAGTAGTGAAGCCGGTCACTCTAGTAGATGCTGGCAGGACAGATTATTCCTTTTAAAATGGAAGATAATAGTATTATTTTAAAACGCTATTGGGAGAATGAGTGATTAAACAATTGAAAAATATTTGAAGCGTAACTAATGGCATTTTAGTTTTAATTACATTCATTACATACTTATTTTGTATGTATGTGTTTATGTGGTTAGTTGCAGAGGCCAGAGGACAACATGAGGGAGTTGGTTGACTTTCGGTCCACTTGAGTCCTATTATTCCAAGCCTGGATATATGTCTTGAGAGCAGGTAACTTTACACACTGCGTTCTTTGGACTGTCCCTTTTACATTTCATAGTGACTCATCCTTGAACTAGTTTATTTTTGTCCTGTGGAGGGGGATGTGTAAAGGAGGCTGTTAGTCCTAGGGTGAGGAAAGGTCCTATAAAATAGCTCTGGTTTTAGGGGGGTTGCTGGTTTTTGTCCCTCCATCACATGGTAAGTTTCTATTTCTCTAAAACACAACTTCCCCCCCACCCTCAGACAGTGCTAGTCTTTCACACCTGTTTCATAAAGGGCAGATGATGTTTGTTTGCCTGTATTTATCCAACTAATAAACAATTCAGGTGTTTCTGAGAGTCTGGACAGCAGCAGAGACCAAACACAGAGTCACATTCAGACCAGCTGAAGAAGAGGAAGAGTAGGAAACAAACCCAATAAAAATCCAAACCCTCCTAGAGTCAGGGACCCCCCAAGCTGTGTGGGACCCCTTCTCTGTGTCAGCATCCTCTCATCTTTGTGAATAAGCTTTCAACTTCACACATGGCTGTTTCCCGTCTTTTAATTCTTCAACTGATGGAGAAAATGAAAGTACTTCTAGCAGGAATCAAATAGATTACTGTTTGCTACAAATTGGGCAATGGCATTATATTTATCTTTTCCTCCTTCTTTAAAGGAAAGTAAATAATTGGCGTGGATGAATAGACAGGACCTCTGAAAAGTAGAAAGATTTTTTCAGATAGCTTGTGATGAAAAGACAGTTTTGCTTTTTTGGGTTTTTTTTTCTCTGTTTTTTTTTTTTTTGGTTTTATTTTTTGTTTTGTTTTTGTTTTCCTAAGGAGCGTGAGCATACTTGAGCAGTGAATGTCTGTGTCACCCTGCTGGGAACAGGGTGCTCTGTCTATTTAGGGTGCATGTTGTCTTTTCAGGTTTTGTCAGCAGGAGATGAAAAAAATTGAAAACAGAAAAGAAAAAGATAAAAGGAAAAGAAAATTCAACAGAGATGATTCACAGGGGGCCGAATAGCACACAGTTAAGTAGAGATGGCAGAGTGTGCCAGCATCCTCCCTGAGCACTGTCAGAAAAAATGAAAGGGGTACTTTGGATTGCAAGGAGCAGCATGGGGTGAGCTCCACAAAAAGAGAAAATAACACAAATTGTCTGCCAGAGATAAACTCGTCAAGTTCCCAGACCTCTATTGCTTCTTTCTTCTGGTTAATTGAGAACTTTCAAGGTGGGGGTGAGTAGGTGCAGGGCTGCAGGGTGACACTTAGAGTCACTGAATGTGAGATTGTAGCCCTCTTAAAGATGTATGACTAACAGGCTCTTTCATCCAGTGAGCCCTCACCTGGGCAAAGGAAGGAGCTAGGAAGGAAAGTCTGCCTTTAAGCACACACAAAGTCTATTTTACTCATCTGGACCTTTAAAACAGATGACAAACCATTTTGGGTGAATAAAAGAACCTCTTTTTTTTTTGTTCCTTGCCCATTGATTGTGGCATTCTGAAAGGCTGACATTGGTCCTGAAGGGATTTTGATAGATCTTATTAAGATGTAACCCTCCACCTTAATTTTCATAGACTGATAGGAGGTCTTTCTCAATCAGCAATGAATTACCAATTATTCACACATTTTTCTTACTTAAAAAGACATGAATAGGATAGGTAAGGTGGCTCAGTGGGGAAAGGCTCTTGGTGCCAAGCCTAGCAGCTTGAGTTTGATCCTTTGAACTTACATAGTGAACCAACTCCCATAAGTTGTTTTTTGACCTTCACAAGTGCCTTGGTATGCATGGGCTTGCATTTCCTATTTGTGTGCACATGCACAAAAACACCTACGCACACAAACACACACACACACACACACACATACACACAGGGGGAGAGAGAGAGAGAGAGAGAGAGAGAGAGAGAGAGAGAATATAGTAAAGCTATATTTACTAAGTAAAAGTAAGAGTAGAATAAGAATGGCAAAGTCAAATGTAGGGATTGCTTTTAGCCTAATTTGACTTGTGTGGCACTGGAAAAAGCTATAGCAAACATTATATTCCACTCTTTTTTTTTTTTTTGCTGTTCTAAAGAGCAAGGGTGTCATTATTCATGCACTTTGCTTTCGCACATCATTGTGGATTTTGGCATTCCATGTTTTGCATGCCTCTAATATCAAATCAAGTAAGAATGTCATTAAAATTTTAAAAAAGTATTATGAAACCTATCAACCACCTGACATTTAATTTAAATCAGACCTGCCATTCATTTTTAATAACATTTATGAATCTGTGAGGTGGAAGAAATCAATATGGGTTTTTAGAAAAACAAAATCAGCAGGAAGTAGAAGACTTTCAGCTATACTTTGATTTTTTTTCTTCCTGGAAAAGTATGGAAAGCTGTTGTTTTGTTGTTCCTGTTATCTAAATGCTCCTGTATCCCTCTAGTCAGGTAGGCCTGTGTTGTTAGGGAAACATTTTAACTAAAAAGCCACAGCCTTGAAAGTGACATGCCTTCTGATCCCCCATAGGTTTTCCCTTTTCTAGACTGTCTTTTGTGCCTTCCACTACTAAGAAAGACAAACAACTGTATATTAACAGGCTGCAAGTGTGTGTTTCTAAGACTAAGTGGAATCCAGGGGAGGAAACTCCTCAGAGCACAGGAGCATCTACTGGAGGAAAAGGGAACCCCAAAGGTCCAGATAACCAAGGGGAAGAAGGGCCCTGAGACTCAGAAGGGAAAAAGGGAGGTGAGTGGGAGAGTGCTAAAGAAGCCGCATCCGAAGGTCTGCCAGAGATGTACACTGGTACCTAGAAGGACAGAATATTTAGCTTTAAATGATGAAACTGGTCCTAATGAAAGAAAACAAACATATTAATAGAGAAATGGGAAATATTCCTGATTACATAGTTAAGTGACTCCTTAGAAGCTGGATGTTCTTTATGTATCAATTATAAAATGCAAAATATCATGCTATCTTAAGAAATCAATTGGTCTGTAGCTAGAAGTTTCTGTCCCATTAGCTGCTCCCGAGGAACCACACAGAGGTTTAATGTTAATTAAAAATGCTCTATCAATATGTCAGGCTTGTTACTAACTAGTGAACCACTTCTGAACTAACAAAATTGCTGATTTTTTAAAAACTGAAACCGGTAATGTTTTAGTAGTCTGAGTTTTGCCTATTTTGTTTGCTTCTTTCTCTGATATGTTACATATTCCACAAATCCAAACTGAATGTAACTCACTAGAAAATTTGATATCCAAAGCATGGGCAGTTATTTTTCTATACACTTTTCTATACACTTAAAATACATTATGATAGGGTGTATATTGTATTTCAGAATTATCATTTCTGTAAGCATTTTCCTCACAGCACTGAAAAGTATTTAATGTTCAAAATCATTTAGCTCTCAACCTTATTTTTCAATACAATATGGCACACTTAGTGCCATTCAATACATAATAACCATCTCAAAAAAAAAAAGAAAAACAAAGAACAACAAATAGTTACACTCAGTATCTCTTACAAGCACCCTATCTTTACTTACTCACGCTTTTAATATTGCCCTAAGGGCATAGTTATCAATGAGTGGACTATTCCTGTTTCTTTTTCACTCATGAAGTAACTAAGGTTCAAAGGGTCTGTCTAGTCAAAAGTTACACAGGTTGTACAGTGCTGGGATTCAGTTTAGCCAATCTGACACAAGTGAGCCTGTATTCTTTTTTCCTTTCTTTCCTTTCCTTTCTTCCCTTCTTTCCTTCCTTCCTCCCTTCCTTTCTTTTATTGTAAGCTTTATTTAATTCTATTTTTTAAAACATAATTGCTCTATTACCTCCTAGGGAATTCCACATCATACACCCTAATTCCTCTCACCTCTCAATCTCCCTATATCCTCCCCTCACCTCTGTAGCACCCCTGAAAAAAATTCAAAGCAAAGCAAGCAAGCAAGCAAACAAACAAACAAAACATCTTTACTTCTCCATCTTTCCGGCCTCTCCAATACCTTTTCATTTATCCTTGTGTCATTGAGAGCAGTGTATCACATAGTATATTCTTTTACACAATCAGCTTTACTAAAAAATGTTCATTGACGTGAGAACACACAAAGTCTGGTCAATAACTTATTAAGGGGTTCAATGAAAAAATAGACTCAGGAATACAGAACAGGGCAGGTGCCACGGCTGATCGAATTCCCATAACAGCTCATTGCAATGAGTCACTGATCTGGTACAAGAGCTCTGGTTTCTGGTACATCACCATCCTTGGATCCTCACCTGAACTCCTCTGGGATAGCCTGGGGCCTCCCTGAGTCATGCATATCCTGTAGGCACTGCTCTACAGGGCTGGTTGCTTCATGAACTCCAACAGGTCCTAGATGGGGTAGATGTTAGGGATAGCCTGGTTGGTATCTGAGCTGGTCAGACAAAGTGGTTGTGGCCAGTCTCCTCAGACAAGGAGGCAACTCCAGCTTCTCCATGCACATATCATCATGATAAGTTCTCCCTTGCCTGTGATGAAGGAAGGAGCCAGCTCTTCTGTCGGAGTAAAGACCAGCTCTCTTGCTGCAGAGTTCAGCAAGAGGTAGTGCCTACTTTCCTTTAGCCAGTGAAGGGCAGAAATGGCTTAGCATGGTCTCTTATTTCATCACACATCATTCCTGTGGCCTCCCGAGGTGGTGAATCAAAGATGTCAAACACAATCATCAAAACAGACAACAGTTGAAGATGGACCACACAGCCAGACATAACCCCCAGCAACAGCTTCGGCCTAGATGATATTCTGGCTCTGGGTGGAAGCACTGGCCACTCAGATCAGGATGACTCTGACCCCTAGACACCACCAAGGTCTCATGTTGCAGCCCCAACCCAAGGCTTCTGTGAGATGTTTGGTGACAATACTAGACTCAGACTTCAGTTCACACCCCAACTGAGGTAAAGACCACAGACCCAGACATATAGACCTATACTCTTAACCACCACCAAGTTCCAATAAGCCAAGAGATCAAATGAATATTAAATTGTGATTTTCCTAGAACATTACTTCTATAAGAAGAATAGGGTTGACTCTTTTCTTGTGTGATGAGATGGTAGAACGGGAGGCCTTGTGTGTTGGCTGTCAGAGGTTAGTTAGCCTTTTGTCAGATAAATGCTTCATTCTGGTGGCCTCACATGTAAAATCTAATGTGAGGCTTTTGATGGAAAGCAGAATCAGAGGGTATCAAAGAAGAAAAATATAGCAAAGGTTGAACCCTAAAAATGGAAGAAGATGGGAAAACTTGCCTCAAACTACAGGGAATATTACTTTTATTAAAAATATGCAAAGCAGTGAGCTTCATTATCTTGCTTGATATCAAATGACAAGCAAGCACTCACAGTTTCAGTATCAAAAAGAATGTTGTAACAAGGGGGCCAACAAGTTAGTTCCCAGCTGCTTAGCCCTGAAATAATCACACAGAAATGATATTATTTAAATCACTGTTTGGTCCATTGGCTCTAGCTTCTTATTAGCTAACTCTTACATATTAACTTAATCCATTTTTATTAATCTGTGTATCACCACATGACTCTGGCTTACCAGCTAAACTTCTGGCATTTGTCTCCAGCCGGGGGCTACATGACTTCACCTGACCCCGCCTCCTTTCTCCCAGAATTCAGCTTAATTTTCCCTGCCTATTTCCCTTAATTATGAATGATAATCACAGCACACAGAGGGAATTCCCACATCAAAAGAATATTGACATTAGTATACTTATATGTATCTGCAACATTTCATTTTTATTATAAAATGAATGGGAGTTCAAATGTACTACACAAATCACTCGGCTATTTTAATGAATGAGATAAATGTGACTGTACTAGACATTTTTTCACAAAGAGAAATAAAATAGGATTTTATAGGTGTGCTTAGAAATTCATTAGGATTCTTATACTCTCTGAAGATCACCTCGGTAGATAATTTCAATAAGAATCACAAAGCTCTCAGGACATGTTCATATCTGTTTGACTGTAACCTTGAAATTCTCGGCAGTCCTCACATATTCATGAATGGCTGGGACTATCAAAGTGTGATCATCCCTCAGGTCCCTTTGTTTGCCAATAACATGATGTACGTGAATCAATGGAGTCGTGTTATTAACGTGAATGCATTAGAATCTCCTAGCAGATATGTGGAAATATCATAATTAAGCGTTGACGGTGTTCATTTGATAATGAGTGCTGCCCTTCTTATTCTACTGAGGCTGACCACACTCAAGCACAGATATAGAACATGCTTCAAGGATTAGTCTAACACTGGGAAGGAAAAAAAAAAGATTATGCCAAATAACACTGCATTATCATGCACAAGTATCATGAGCTATTGAGTTCCTTGTTTATTAAATTTTTAACTCTGGTAAACATGTCCTATAAGCAAATGTGCTCTCTGCACATTTATAAACTTGATCACTTAAAGATACCTCCTTATATTAATTGTGAGTGGTGTGGGGGGAGGGGGGTTTTGTCACCTCAGATTGTAGTCCAGAGGATGCTGAGTGTCCTGATCCATCAGTCTTTGCCTATTCCTTCTTCATCCTCTGACCTTTGTTTCAGATGGCCCATCACTGTAGGTGCAGAAGTCATGCTTGACTTCTAAGTGGGTGGTAAGATCCAAGTGCAGTTTCTACTTGCTCACCAAGTGCTCTTACAGATTGCACTGTTTCTCATTTTGACAAGTGGCTTGTTCCTGCCAATTTTGATATTTGTGTGATTTTTTTGAACATTTTTCCTACCATGGCTCACTTGGTGCCGAACAATGTTTCTGGCTTCCTGGGTCTCTCCTCTCTTTGCTTTGCTCTTTGTCCTATGTAGTAGAAACAGAAGCTATTATCAACTGACTAAGAAGAAGCTCATCTCAATATTAATATATAAAATGAAGCTTACTGGAGTACCGAATTATTTAAATTTTTGTTGCCTCCCGAAGATAAGACCCCATAGCTAAAGACACCAGATACATCAGACACAAGATTTGGAGGAATAGATCAGAATATGACCCAGAGGTCTCCTCACTGAAGACTAGCTCTCAAAATTTCATTAGGAATCATTCAAGCTGCCAAGGAAAAAATGAAATCTGTAGTCCTATTCAGTTATAATGCCTGAAAAACATATTAATGACTGACATGGCAAGATATTCCTAATG
>JAQHUG010000029.1:3512325-3531560 GCA_028555095.1 Dicrostonyx torquatus
CTTATTTTTCTTACTTTAATTTTTTCTACATTTCAATATTTATTTTATTATCTTTACTCTTTTAATCTATGACTGTATGTACTCTTTTATATTACATTTACTGTCTCTTTATTCTTTTTCTTCTTTCACCCAAGCCAACATACATTTTTTAAACACAGGGTGTCTTGTTTAGAGGCCTTTTATGTCTGAATCTTTCCTATTGTATATCTGAAACCCTTTTCTGTCCAGGAGCCCTTCTTAAAATGGTAAGACTATGGCTGCTTTGCATTTTGGCTCTGCCCAGTACAACATGCTCTGTTCAACATGAGCCATGCTTATAACCCCATTTTCAGGCACACAGCAGGTCTATGTTGCCATTGAGCAAGTTGTAGCACTCTGCTCAGAAACCCCATTTAAATGCACAGTCTTCTGAAAAAGTCAAAGTTTGTGCTGGCAACATGGCCCAGGAAGCCACGATATTGAAACCACACTTTTTTTCTTTGTTTGTTTGTTTGTTTCTGCTACCATTGAATCAGAAAGACTTCTTTTAAGGAGGTGCAGCATGCCACCAACACCCTATCCCAAAAAAAAATGCAGCTAAACTTTGGTTTTTTGTGTCTAGAATTTCTTTCCAAGCTTTCTCAGGTTTTATGTGGATGTAGTCAGGCGCACGGGTGCGCCAATTTGATGTGGGAGGCCGCTTGCTGGTTCCCAGCTGACCAGTCACAAAATAACCACTCAGAAATAGTGTTAAATAAATTACTGATTGGATTATTAGCTCTGTCTTCATATTGGCTAGCTCTTATATCTTAATTTATCGCATTTCTATTAATCTGTGTATCACCATGTGGCTGTGGCTTACTGGTAAGGCTTCATCCAGTGTCTGTCTCAAGCGGGGGTACATGGCTTCTCTGACTCCGCCTAATCTCTCTATTCTCCTTTAGCCTGGCTATATTCTTTTAAGCCATTGGCCGAAAGCAGCTTCTTTATTAACAAATAAAAGCAACACATATACAGTAGGACTTTCTACACCGCCTTTCATGAAGCTTGACTATTCAATTGGACCAGTTTGTCTTCTCCTTTCTAGCTTCCTTCTTTCTTTTACCTACTTTATTTCAAGATATAGATCTAATGTAGTTTCCCCTGCTCCAACTGTCCTTTTAATCATCCTGAGTCACCATGTAGCTTAGCATATAATGTGTAAAACTAATAATTCAAATTAAAGAAGTTGTGAATTTCAGAGGGAGTGAAGAGACTCATGGGAGCAATTTGGGGAGTGGAGGGAGAGCTAACACTGGTGTGAGAATGGTACTCATGTACAAAATTCTTAAAAGATAAAAATTTAAAAGATAAGTCATTATACTTTTAAAATAAGTGTTCAATTTTTCCTATGCAACGGCCTATTTCACATGCTCAGTAACCTCATGTGGCATGTATCTTTATCACTGAAGAGAAACTTTTGAGAAGTGCTATAGTCCAAATTGGGACATAAGCACTTGAAAAATTTTCTGAATTTTACTGAGTCACTATAATGAGACTACTATTTTATTTCCTCTCCACTTTCATAGTAACTTCTCATAAGAGTTAATCTCCTGAAACATGAAAAAAACTCAAGTATTCTTATCAATCTGTACTTAAATAAGTTCCACATAGTCCACTCTCAATGAGACTTTAATCCTAAAAAGGACATTACTTAATTAAAGTATATAAAATTTGATTAATGCTGATTGGCTTATAATGATCAGCTGCTATATCACAAAAATAAAATTCATAGAAATAAAAACACAAACTGAGTTTGAGTTGTCTAGGTGCACTTGAGTGCATTATTTATCCTTCCTTTTATCAAGCACGCTATGGGTGTCTATAACAGGCTGCATGACAGCACAGGGAACACCAATGCATATCCTTGTCATTCTGGGTCCTACAGCTGCTCCCCAGTGGTACACAACATGACTTAATATGTCTGTTCTCTTCATTCTGTCCAAGTACAATTTGACTCAAAAAGAGAATTTTGGTCAGAGTCATGGCTCACTGGGTAGAAATTCTTGACATCTGAACATGAGGACCTGAATGAAAAGGCCCAAAACACTCATAGAAAAACTAGATGCATAGTGTGAATATCAGGAAACCCAGTCCTCTGGGAAATGAGATGCGGACTCATAGGCCAAAGTAAAACACTGGAAACACATCAAAAAGAACCTATATGAAACATTGTGTACAGCTAAGATATTCCTGTTGCCTCCACATGGCACACCATGACATAAGCATCCATGATCAGACAAATGAATGTGCACACGTGCCCACACATACTTCCAATATTTATTTTTTAATGAATGAAGAAAAGAAATGTTCTATATAAACATTTTGAATGTTTTTGCATTTCTTAGATTTGACATTTACAGAAAACTACTCTGGGTGGAAATGTCCAAAACTTGAATCCCATTCTTCTGGCCCAATCCCCATAACAAGCTTTTAATGAGATTTTATTTGAAGCAAAATCTTCTCACATAAAAACTTCAATAAATCTCAAGTGTGTTACTGATATTCTGCTTTTCCTAATAGGTTTAATATGTGAGCTAAATTATGAATTGTAACAGCAGGCTTAAAATTGCATCTGAATTCCTCCGTGCTTGCTGTCCATCACACATCGTGTGCCTGATTCCAAAGAAGCACAGTTGGAATGATGCCAAGGTGAGCCCCAGATGTTCAAAAATGCTCACTTTTCCTTCCAAAATTAAAAGAGAAACCCCCGCTCTCGCAGCTGAAATTTTAACAGTTGGCAAGAAGCCTCTTGGAGAGTATCGAAGAAAACAAAAATGATCATGCAACGCTGAGATTCTGCTTCATCATTCAGCCCCAACTCTCAGTGGAAGCTTTCCAAACATTAACTAACGTTCACACACATCTCTTGCAGGCTGTTCTTCATCAATGGCTTATCCTGTGGAAACCGAGGCATGAGGAAGTAGACACTGATTCAGAAAGTTCATCTAAAATGATACTTGTCACAAAATTCAGAAATCAGTCTTTTCAAAATTATAAACTGTGGACACAATTCTTAAAGTATTTGGCAAATACAGAATAAGATATTACAATCAAATCATTTTATATTACAAAATCACTAGTGTTATTTTTAAAGCTCTTAAATCTTAATCATTCAACTATAATGTTTAGGGTGTGTGTGTGAGTGTGTGTGTGTGTTTCTGTGTGTACGCAAAGACACAATTCTTTCTTCTTTATGGAAAATATATGCTATAACCTAGAAATTTCAATTTTGATGTAAAATCTTATGGAATTGCTGGCTTTGTAATAAACAAAAAGACCCACAAGCTTTTTACAGCTTCTTAGAAGGATCTTCACATCACTTCTGATTTTCTTCATTTGATAAATTAATGCTAACATGTACTTGTAACAAAATAATAATAATCTACAATTTGTCTTTATTATAATACAGCCTTTCTTTTTTATTGATATTTACATAATTTGAATACTGCTTCAATGAGAACGTTTGAATACAAATCTGACTTAATTTTTAACCCTAAGAAAAGATTCTTAGCTTTGACCTGCAAGGCAAAGGTGATGGAACACTGTCAGAATTCTTGGGTTACTTTTAATTTCTTGATTTAAATGTTGTCAATTTTCCCTCCTCTAGCTCCATCATACAGCCTACTTTTAAGTTGTTTTTCAAAACTCAGTATAGTTTTCAAATTAATATTTCACAATCTTAAATGTTAGCATTTATAAATAATCTATAAACTAGTATCTTAACAGATATTTGGCTTTGTTTATTTCACTTTTAGAAAATCATTAAATTTGGAAAAGGCTAACAACTGCAAACTCACATACACAAGAACGCTTCACCAACTCCGAGTCTGCAACTGAAAATAATTTGATCTCAGAAATGCAGGCCCCTCAATAGATTTTTAATTTTACAATAATATTCTGTAAAATAAGAATTTTCTCAAAGTCTTATCAGTTACTCTTTTCATTCCTTTTAAATTTGGATGAACCAGCTTCTGTGTCTATAAACCAAGGGAAGAGTCAGAATAGAGCAATATGGCTGTATTCAGGATACTGGTCAATGTTTAAGGAGGTCTACATTAATTTTTACTCAACATACATATCTACATAAAGTAAGAAAGTATTATGCAAAAGTGTTAAAGGAGAGGATCCTGTCTTTGTCATGTGTCACGGGTTAGAGTTGAAGAATGAAAGGTTTTTGACCCTTTCTGCTTGATACTTTACTCTGTTCTTTAAAAAGTTACTTCCTTCTATGAAGTACATTTAATTTTGTAAAGGTAGAAATTATTCCTTAATATGAATTTTTTAATATATTCTAGGCTTTTGAATTATCAATGTGACTTTCCTACTAGTTTATGGAACACATATTGTATTCATATGTAGTTTAAACCTTCCAATATTAACTGATATACATAATCCAAAATGAATAATTCATCTGCCCAACAAAATATTATAGATACTTAATAATGCCATAAAGTAACAATCTCTATGGCTATAAACAGTGTATATGCCAAAGTCCCTGTCTTCAATTATTTGTTTGTGATTAACACTGCATAATTTAAAGGTAGATGTAAGGAAGAAACTCTGTATTTAATATGTATATTTAATATCTCAAAGCAATAGTTTTCTACATCTACAGAAAGTTCAAAAAAGTCTCTAAAACCATTTCAACTCAGTGTGTGGTTTTATATTTTCTTTATAAGCAAATGAGCTTTTAAATTAAGTTAATATAGGTAATTAACAAATTTCAAATTGTTAATATATTTTTTATTCATTGTTATCAGAATGAATTTACTAAGGTGCCAGCATGATTATTTAGCCACAGAAAATGTGGGGTTTTTTTTAGCTCAATGAGTGATATATAAACAATAACATGTTCAATGAAATTTGATATTTTCTTTGTGTAGGGAAAAAAATGAATTTACTTTAGTTCCAAGCTATAAAAGAGCAAAGGCCACATTAGGAATGGGTTGAATTCTCAAGATCCTTAAGAGGAGCTATCATAGAAGATACTTCCTAAAATGCCATACTCCCTTGACCAAGGTACCGTGAGGTTGCCTAATGGATTTTGAGACACTGGCCCCATTCAATAGTTTGAAATGTTGTGTTCTGTTGTCTTTCTACTGCTTGTGTTAATTTGTTAGATTTATTTACTTTGCATTTAAATAGATACAAGCACTAGAGCTTCCATTCTTCATCAAATGCCCAGCTTATACAATTTTATATCATATGAAAATAGTAATAGCAATTTATTGTATGAAATGTTAGTCTCACACATATCCAGATTTGCCAAACAAATACATGACACTCTAATTTCATTCTGTAACTTCATATAGAATTCCAAGAAACTCCAAAAGAAAATATCTTTATTCTTCCTTTTAGCCCATAAATAAATATCTTATCTTCTGTAATAACTGAGGAGTCCCCACATCAAAAAATGATGAGTATATTTAAAATGTTTCTACTATATACATTAAAAAGTTAGATGATTTTTCCAGATACTTTAATCATATATTTCTCCCATTAAATTGCTCATAATTCTACTACTCTAGAGTCAGTGAGTATTATCATCTTATTATGGGAGTTCTGATAAGAAGAGTGAAATAGAGAAGACTTGGGTGACACATTCATTATAACAAAGAAAATTAATTACAGTTCTGGGATCAAACTCTGAAACTCTTAGCTCACTTGCCAATAGTTCACGTATCTGTTAGTGTAAAAGAGTACCCGGTGATGTGACTGTGAAGTTTCAACCCGGCCTCTCATCATGACACCTATATCTTCTTTTACTTACAAACAAAAAAAGAGCAATAACAGCAGACGTTTCAATGTCTTATTCATTTGGGGATTCTGAAAAATAACAATTCCTCTGGTATGTTGGCATGAAATCCCTAACTGGACATGTTTCCAAGAATGAAGTAGCTCAAAGAGCTAACTCAAACATCGCATGACATATTGCTGAGAAAGCTTCGAGGGAGTGTGGGACTTGGATTGGACTGGGAAAAGAACATCCTCTACACCAGTCCATCTGGCTGTAAACATTTTACATGAAGATGTTCTTTGGTTTTTTTTTGCCCGTAGGGAAGCATGTAATTGGAAATATTTCATTTCTAGTATAAGTGTAATTGTTTATTTTTAGAAACGATCTCCTTAGAAAGGAGCTCTGTGTAGCTCAAATGAGTGAATTTGGACACCTAATGACGACTCTGGTCTCACTCTTAGGGATGTGGTTCACTCTGCTCACCAAGGACTGTGACTTATTGAAAAGGTTACTATCACCAAACCTTAGTGTTTACAAATTTTAGTTCTTGAAACTGAACTCGTCTATAACTTAATTAAACAAGATAAATACAGCTTTATCTAATCAAGTAAGAATCTAGATGAGGTTGCAGGAATAACTTCAGGCTAATAATTTGATTAAATCCCCCATTTACACGATATCACACACATACAGAGAGCGAGAGAGGGGGAGGGTGTTCATTGGTTAGGAATGCTTGCTGATCTTCAAGAGGACCCAGAATTAGTTCCGTGTGCCCACATGCAACAAGCGGCTCCTATTTCCTATTGCTTCTGATCTAGAGAATCAAATGTTCTCTTCTGTACTCCATAGGCACTTGTACATAGATGTGTAGACTCACATATACATGCATATAAATTAAAAAAATGGCCAGAGAGTTTCTTCCTTAATCCTGAAGCTATTTATAAAAAGATTGGCTATAGTACTAATATATCACCAATGTTGTGGCTGTGTAAATCAGATCGATTGTACAAAAAAAAAAAATGGATGTTGGGAATCAGCACTTGTCAAGATAGGGACACGAAAACATCGATCAGACTGTAAAGGATAAGGAAGTAAGGGAATCGGCAATGAAAGTCTTTAGTCCCATTCCTGCCCTTCTCCACAATGTGGGCCTTTAATCCTTAAACAACAGGAATGAGAAGAGATTGCAGAACAAAGGGTTAGAAAGGCAGGTCAATGATAACAGACATTAGAGGAAACGCTGTCTTGATTTACAATCCTCTGGAGTCTCTGCCCCATATCCACTCTTACTCTGAGCCACATGAAGTGAAGTCCGTGTACTGGGCAGTGTTTAGACAGTATTGACCATAGACAGCTTGAGTGGCAGTCAAGTGATTTGTGTTCATAAGAGTGTACATCTCTTTAAGTGACCTGCACACACTTCCGAGGCACACCAGGAACTAAGCTCGTATTTCACGTGGACTCCAGGTGTGCATATATATTTATGTGATACATTGTCCGTCAATTGCTGAGTTCCTGCCAGGAGAAAAGACATCCAGTATACATAAGTGTGGTGTTTGTAGTTTAGACTCTATTTCCCCCTTGAATTTCACCTTCTTTCCATATTAGTATTAAAATATTCCTTTCTGCAAGTTTCAAAGGACTTTGCTCAGAGCAACATCTTGACTGTCTATCAGTGGGTTGATGTCCTTTCCTGCCTTAATGGCAACTTCTCTGGAGTGTTTTCTTGGCAGTAAGTGCAAAAGGAATACACAAAAAAGTATTATTTCTCAGGTATCCATTCTGTGCACCGTCTTAGACTAATAAAATATTCATCAGGTTATTTTAGATATTCATAAAAACAGGGTCAAATTACAATGAGCATTTTGAAAATATGTGTCTCTCGTATAGACCCAATTTCTTCTAGTGGAAAAATAAAGGGAAATTGCACGATGCCGTTTATTATAAGATTTCAAATGACAAGTATTTATTTGTATCCCATATGTAGGATACAGGCGTCTAGTTTAATTCACAGGCTTTTTCCTACATTATCACTTGTACTGATTCTCTTTTCATCTTCATCAGGCAATTAAACACATGCTCTGTCTCCTGGCAAGGTGAGTTAAAAATTAAATATTCATTTAAATAATCTCCGTGCTGATGTTCAACAATCCACATCTAAAATATTATTAACATGTTAAATTATTAACTTTAAATCACAGGACCAAACTTCAGCTTGTAAAAGTCATGGAGATCTAAGCGTTATTTAGCTTACACTGAGGTGAATTTAATTTTTGAGCGGTACATAAATATAATTCACAGAAAACCACTTACATAAGTAGATCATCATTTTACTTTGTGAAAACAAAGTGACCAAATTTTAATCTAGAACAATAAAAGTCAATGTTCTTCTAGTATTACAATTGAATGTTTCAGTTTCTCTTGATAAGAAGGCCTCTTATTAAGCGATTAATTTAGACATTAGGGTATCCTGATTTTTAAGCTTTGTTTGCCTTGTGTACTTTTTTTTATAAAAGAAGAACATATATTGGGCATAGAAATATTAAAATAATCTCAAGGATATTTATTTTTTTTCAAGTTTCAAAGATTTATTCATCAGTGTAATAAACTCCAAAAATCAACATGATTTCATGCATTCAGAGGAGTAATTCCTGGTTACGTGGAAAATTGTGCGGATGCTTCTGAAAGACCTTCATTACAAGTGGCTTTAGGGTGAGCTTCACGGTTTGGAAGTCAGGGCCTTCTTTCTTCAGTTTGCTGTAGTCCACATTGACTGAGTAGAACTTAGATTACTCATTGGGACCCAGTTTGTTCCAAGGCTCTGGGTTATTTTTCCTGTCCCAGCTGACATCTGGATTCAGCAATGCCAGGCGCATCCCGTACAGTGCTGCTCCAGTACCTCCTACTCCAATAAATACGAAGAGAGGGATCAAGTTGGGATGCATCAAGTTGCCCGATGATCTGACGGAGCATGTTTGCGGCAGAGGCCTACCTCCACAGAGACAGGGGATGGAGCACAGCACACACAGCAAGCTGCTTCTGCTCTCAAGGATATTTATAAAAAAACAATTTGCAACTTTTAAATAAAGATTTTTGCTTATAATAAGCCTTGGGCTTGGGTATCAAAATAATGACTTAATAATTGTAATACTGACAAGGAACTGAAAGATTCAAATCAAATACTAGAAATATGTCCACTGCCGGTTTGTAAATCTCTTCACCCATGGCCAAACTCTGCTCTCTGTCAAGCAAGTATGATCTTTTCTACAATATCTAGTACGAACTCTAGCACTCAAATAAACGATAACACTTGAAAATGTAAATGTACTTCCCTTCAGGAAAGATCAAAAGGAGCTCTTGTGTAATTCATGCTATGAATATACTTTTCATTCCAAATATTCTTTCAAGAAGTTTTCCTGGTAAAACTCATATATCAAGATATACATAAACATATATGGAGTATCAAGAAGTGTTTTGGAGAACTTTCACCCTTCACAAGTCCTTCCACACTTGTGAGTCCATGTGAACTGAGACTCATTTTAATGCAATCTTCTTGCACGCACCTCATTTGTATAATTATTGCAAGCAGCTTAAATTCTTCATCTGGCACTTAAGGTTTAGGTTTATTGAAAAGCACCCTGGACCACGAAATGTCATCATGCCTTATCTTAAGTTTCAGTACTGCTGAGTTTTCATTCTTAAGGCTACCAGTGGGTTCTGACAAACACGTTAAAGCAAACGTCTGCTAAGCCAGGGGCTGACCATGTCTGTCATCAGTTGTCCTGGTGTATTCCTGTCTGTTTAATTGTGAAATGACACATGTGTTGCAGAAAACAGTTTTCAGGCATGCAGCATCATTTTCTTTTTGCAATGGCCCATAGCTGTTCTCCAGCTTGCAGATTGCACATTGTTATGTTAAAAACAGTGGGGAAGCATATGTCTACTTATACGTATAAATTCACAGCATCCTGAGTCTGCAGGAAGCCATAAAGAGAATATTTTCTTTGAGAAAAGGAACAGCAAAATTTTTGTCGATCAAAACAAGAAAAATACAATTATTTATTTACAATGTCTTAGTGTTTTCCCACCACTCATTTTGTGTGTTTTCTACGACTTGAGCCAGCTTGAGACACTACCACCAAACCAGCAATCCTCTCATATCTCAGCTGGGTTCAGACTTAAATAATCCTCATTGGTAGTTTAAGCTGCAAGAATTTCTTGAAAATTCTAGAGCTATTAAAGACGATTTCAGACGCTAAGTTGAATCTTTGCTGCAGTGTTGGAAGATGCTGCCGTTCCTTACCATGCTGAATGCCCTTGTGATATCGGATTGCAGTTAGTTTACAATGATCAAAACTATGCTAGCTAACATGCAGCTTTTCCTCTATAATGAACAAATATTTATGCAAACATAATTCAACATTAATAAACTAGATGATCACAGCCGTAATCATTTTTCTCTATCTGGTCAAAAGTATGCTGGATAGTAATAATTGGCATGAATTTGCCTGCTTCTAAAGGATACTCCCGGATTTCTTTATTTCAATTTTCATTCATTCCAGACTTAAAGGAGACATTCTCGACATCCGTGTGCTCAATCACCTTTGAATTGTTTCTGCTTTACATTATATTCTACAATGCATTTTGAGATATGAAATCTGAATTATCGAACATTAGCACATCTAGGCATTAGCAAATCACATTCACCTCTACGAGAGAAATGAACAGATGGCCTCCTTAGCTGTGTCATTAAGAAAAGATGGAGTTGAAAGTTGGGAAACATTATAAGGAATATTATGTGTCCTTCTATTTGTTTCAAATATTTTCATTGAAAAGCTATACCTCCAATTCACATTAGCAATTTTGAAGGCCCTCTGTACTAAAATTTATGAGGCATCCCCAATTCATATCTTAGGATTTTCTGTATCTGTTGCTATGTGGGAGGCTCTTTGAGTACTCTCACACTGCCAATAAGATTTAGTATAACTTTAATGAATTACTTTATTTTTGGTGTAATTAGAAAGTCAAATGCAAAATAAAAGAAAATCTCTCGTTGCATTTCAAATTACCTAATTACTTCACTATTTTAGATTTTCAGAAGTTACCAAAAGAATGCCTAAAAAGTATATTTGCTAATGCAATGAGGTCAGTAACAGCTAACTAATGTAATGGCCAACTTGGTATGTGTTTACCTGCTTCACACATTTTATTCATAAGTTTTATCATGGTGGCTTCTGTGGCTGATGTCTGACATGCATTCAAAAATCATTCATACAAATCCTAGTAAATCTGTCTTTTAACATACTTAATAACTCACAAATCATGCTGTAGAGACCCAAAAATATTTTGGTTTGTATCAATAAAAGCAAGACTTGCAGATTTTTGAGGAGAAATATTATTATATTGCATTTTAAATAAAAACAGAGAAATAAATAAGCATCTCTTTTCAGATATAAGAAATTATATTTATGTACATGGCATAAATATGATTACAACAATCAATTGTATGTTTATTAGTTTTTTATCTTGTTTTGTTTGTTTTCATTTTTGGTGGTTTTTCTGTATGTGTGATGCTAGGGCTCAAACAGTACTTTTCGTGTATGAAACACACTGTATCTAGGTTTCAAAATAGTTAAAAAGATGTTTAATGTTCTTAGCAAAAACATCATGCTGATATGTACATCAATAACACTTCAATATATTGAACTGTCACAATACATGATATATGTACCAAAAGTATGTGTAGTTACTATGTACCAAGAAAAATAAGTCAAAACCATATTGTTTACCTACTATCTCTATCCCCACAATTCTTACTGTCATAGTGCTGCCACTGCAATGTGGTAGTGTGTGCGTCATCAGACTCCTTTGCCCATAGACTAACTGAAGGCTCTCTACCTGGTTACTCTGCTCCAATCCCTCCTCCCTCAACTACATGTGCTGGAAACCTCATCCCTAATGTAACATGTGACCCTAGCATCTGTGAACTCTGTCTTCACATGTAGACTAATGCTGTTCAAAATACAGTTAGGAAAGTGAGTGTCTTTTACCACCATAGCAGAACATAACATTTATGTATTTTTGCTTTTCTGTCTTCAGATCTTTACAGTATGACAAATGCTAATGTTTTGATTTTCCATGTGCTAATTGACAGCTCTCTTACACATGAACCTATGTGTACCAGAACAAGATGAAGTGCTTTTATTTTGGTGTGCATATTTATTTTCATTATCTATTAACCTGAATATAAAACTGGCAAAACACAGCAATTTCAATGAGCTCAAGGGCACTAATCTCATGGCTCTCATACTTTCTTAATGTCCACAGATGCATCGATAACTAATTATGCACTGAATTTAATTATTTCATTTTAATTGCCAGATACAAAACTTGATAAAACTGGGTAGCAAAAATGACAAATTTAGAGTTATTTTAAAAATAATGTCTTCATATTTAAAAGTAGCCCTCTTAAGTAAATCAACTCATTCAAAAAAGAAGTGTGAACTATGAGAATCTTCTCATGGCTACTCCAAGTTGAATTATTACTGCAAACCACTGACAACTGGTCTTTTCACTATAACCAAAGCCTTAAAACACATTAAATAGGCATAATAATGAAATGGGGATGTTTGTTTTTTTTTCTTGAAATATGTGAATATGGATACTTTTTAAAGAATTGGTTGAGAATTCAAGGTTTGATGCTAGTCTAGTAAGAATTCCATGGCCTGTATTGCCAAGGTGATAATGATGGTGTGGGAAAGAAATATTATCTAAATATGAGAGGTTGGACCAAGGATTGCAGGGTGGACTTGTTATTTTTCATTCAAACATTTCTTATGAAACCATTCAAAGTTTCATGGAGGTCCCGCAACTTGCATTGAAGTTAGCTAGTAGAAATTTAAGTACCTACTTAAATTCCAAATTCCAAAAAAAAAAAGAAGAAGAAGAAGAAAGCTACTTCTTACATTATTGCACTAGGGACCAAACTTTGAATGCAAACTTTGAAGACAAAACATCTAAATAATGGCATCAATTTCCTAATATTCATTTCACAGGTCACTAAGAGAAAATAAATATAACTCCACCATGAGCTAGTGGAGGTTAGAGACTCTTTCTGGAAAAAAAACAATGACAACCACAAAAAACTTTACGTGCTGTGGAGATTTTGAAAGAAGAAAAATACTCAAATGCAGAAGAGGATATAAAAAGGAAAATCCCATTTAAAGGATTTAAAATGCCCCTGAGAAGATGGGGAAACCCTTAAGTCCTGACTAAAGGCAAATCTCATATACAGTCTGCAACATGAAGCAGGACTTCTACGCTGAGGTCTTACCACAAAGTCCAGGGTTACTGCAGAGACTAAGGTAAGAAGGAGGCAGGGACACTGTAACATTTAGCCAATATATTACACAGTGGAGCTACACTGTAAAATTGTGTGATGCTCCTCACAACTGAGTTACGTGTACCCCACAGTTATAGTAGCAATCAAGTTTACCATATTTTTGACTTCTAGACATTGGAAAACGTGAACAGTGATCAGGCTTGAAATTTATGTTTCAAGTGAAGAAAATAATAATAGATGGTAGCATTTTATGGCAAACCAAGTTTGAATGAAATAAGATATATCTAGAAGACTGACCTTTGTAGAAAACTAAGAGTTCTCATGGTGAGGAGAAGGAGAAGGAATGCTAGCTCTAGTTGGTTAGTAGTTGCTTTAATGTTCCCCTTCAGGCGACTGAGGAAGGTTCTATGATCTTTAAACTTGCTTAGACACTGAGATCTTCTGGGACATGTCTAATGAAATGCGCAGTTTTACTATTTGTTCAGAACTATTTTGGTTCTTAAGTCTCAAATGAGAGCCATTATTAACTTAAGTTTTGTTTTAAGTCTTCTACAGAATGAATTTCTGAGTTTCGAGGTACATATGCTCCTTTAAAGCACCTGGCCAGTTTTCATACATCGTTCTTGGATGTACTGATTTACAACTGTTATGCCTTCAACATCTTTCAAGATTCTGACTCAAACTGGAATTCCTCTTTCTTTCTGTAATCCTTTTAGTTGTGTCAACACTTAGGGCTGAGACTTCAGACTCGGGTTGGGTTTGCTGGTGCACCCTGAAGTTTTCAGCATTGCAGAGCAGTGAGGAGGAGAACACAGACTCAGGAGCAGACCAAGCTCTATAACCATTAACGGGCAGACTCAGCGACATAGTAAAATCCTTGCAAAAGAGGGCAGAGATAGGAAAGACGGAGGGGGAGAAAAATGTACATTGATTCTACTCTCAATCTTGTGTGGCTCAAACTTTTGAAATTCTGTCCTTGAGAATTACCCTATTTTTTTGACACATGAAATTAATAATGACTCTTTGACCACACAGCACACTTATTTCTACTTTTCGTTGAATGTTATTTCTAATTTTAAGTTTCTGAGAAACAGGTGAAGTGGACAGCCAAAGACAGCCCAAAGGATGTGTTTTATTTTTTTTTCAGTATTGTAAGAGGCTTTATATATTTTTCCAGAGACGTTAGTCAGTAAACATGGACTTGGAATCAGGCAAACTTCACTCCAAATCAGATTTTCTCCAACTGTATCATTTATAATACGTACACGGATTTTAAGAAAAGTTTTAACTCCCTTCCAAATCCAAACCCTATCTGAACATGATGTTCATTGTCCAAATATTGCTTTCTTTGATGTCTGCAAATTGACATTGCATTTAGTTGGAGTCTTGACCATGAATAAATTTGCTTGGCTAAAGCAAAGACAAAGTTCAGAAAGGGAGCTTCAAAGCGAGTGACTCCTTCTGACACCCTTTCCACACATAGAAGACAGCCTTTGTTCACAGTGGCTAATTGCCATCCACTCTCCAGGGGAGATTTAAGGGCATCTGCACTTTTACAAACAAGGTAAAACTATGTAGGATGAAAGGTTCTGAAATAAATTGAGAACATTCATTTATGGTTGACCTTATAGATACAACATAAATTGTATTTTAAAGAAAGAACATTGTATGGTATGATGCTTTGTAAAGTTTCTTGGTATGCATGCAAAGTGGTTTATTAATTAATAGCATATATAATAAATAATCACTTTGAATTGCAAAAAGAATTATGAATTTTAATAGATTGATTCTTTATGTTAAGCTAAACTGTAAAGCCCCTTAAAGGTTAAAAGCTAAAATTTAGAATAAAGAAACTTCACTATTTCAATAGCCATTATTTCTTTCCATGACTCATAATAATTCATTCCTACGAATTGTTACATGACACAGTCTAACAATCAAGATGCCATGAGAATCTATCTCATTTATGGCTACATATCCATTCTCCAGACACCAACTCTTTAACACCAAGTGTGGCATTTGGTTAAAAAAAAAGTTTAACAGCCAAAAAAAAAAAAACCTATGCATTTTCTGTCATGTTTCCACATTGCATCTCAATAACCTACTGTTGAGAAAATGTCGAATAATAAACACACATCCTCAGAGGGGAGAATTGTCAAGGGTCTTTTTCTTCTCCCTTTTAATAAAACAGGACCTGTGTAGATTTCTTATTCTGTACATAGCAGATGAGAACATATACTTTCTTACATTCCAGAGAATAATTATTTTTCTCATGAAAGGAGTCAATAAAAAGTGCATAGCCACACTAAATTCTATAAGTGTCAGCATTAGATTGAAAACTATGAGACTTTCTATCAGGATTTTTTTTCTGGATATGAATTGTGACTATGGAGAAAGGCTATTAACTCTGCTCCATACATAGTGTAGATGAAGAAAATTCAGCTGTTGGCAATAAACAGGGCACCTTGATTTCATTAAGTTCACGGCACCTAGAATTCCTGCAAATAACTCATTTCAAATCCTGCTGGAAATTCTGTCTGGCCAATATGAAGTGTTCACAGATTCAAATGAATTCGAACACTATTTTCTCTGATTACAATGATACTCGTTTTCCACAAGGAACTATGTAACGCCATGTTCTTCAATGAAAACCACTGTAGTGAGAACATGGATGGTGAGCAATATCCTGTAGAGCAAAAACTCAACCTCAGATGCCACATAATCCTGAATTTCTGGAACTTAATAAAGGGTAAGTTTTCCAATTCATGCTTTGATTTGAGTCAATCACTTGACTTATTTATAATTGACTCATACCCAGAGACCTCAATTTCAAATTGAATCTCTCATTAACTTTTATTTTTCCATCCAATGCTCCAAACATATAAACAAGATTTATAAACAAGAATAGAAATTAACCTTTTTCTGCAAATAATAAAATAAAATAAAATAGAAACAGATACTTAACGTTAAGTATATACTCTGATTTTTCTGATGGAAATACACTCATGCTAAAATCATCAACACAAAACTAGTAAACCGGAAACGAGCACAAAAGGCTAATAGCATAGCCATTCCTCCCATACCTCAGAGGAGCCCTCTGTGAAACAACCCCTCTCCACCATCCTCTTTGCAAAAGACAGCAAGACTAATTAACAAAGCAGAATAAGTAGATCTTCCCATGAACTGGACTAGAGAAGTAGATGTCCTTGTAGATCTCACTAATTTCCCTCAATGTTGTTATTTGTGAAATTAATCCACAATATGGCATATACCAGTCGTTTATGTGCCCAGAGTTGTATAGTATTCCATTTTGTGCATTTTTCTACAACAGACTCTTTCTATTGCCTAAGGGTATTGAGCACTTTTTTATTAAAGGCTATTGCGATTTCCTTCTTAAACTAATGAGGTGAGTACTTTGGTGTACAGGTATGTGCATTGCTATAAAATAATTGTTAAGAATGAGATAATAGTCCAAATGTCTACACCCATTACAAAGTGGTTCAATAATTTGACTGCCATCTTCTATGTCCTTATCTACAAGCAATATATTTTCATTTCTGTACCCACTCCAATAGATAGTAGTGATTTTTATAAAATTAAATATTGTTTATTAGGAGTTGTATAAAATTATTTTGTGACTTTAGTATTCATAACATATGTATAAATTTCATGTCCATATTGTGAATAATAGCTAATGGTACAGATGTTGTGATTAGCTTCAGTTCTCCTTAAGCATGTGTAGGTCTTTGATATTTCGTAGAAAGAATAACAGCACTAGAAATATTTTGCTATTACCTGTTGTTTTGAGTGTGCCATGCCACATCTTGGAAATTTGTTGATTTTACTATGTTTCCACATGTTCACAAATTTATAATAAAATTATTTTTATTTTCAGTACACATTATCTACTTTTTATTTCATCTTTTGTATTATCCACCTAATTCATAATTTCCTATATGACGAATTGTTTATAAAAGCAAATGCACTGAAGTTTTTTGGACTGAACAAGCAAACATTGATTATCATTCACTTAATAACCAATATCCACTTATAAGTCAATACATACCATATTTATTAGTTTGGACCTGAATTACCTCCCTTCCTCTGGATTATTTTTTTCTAGATCTATCCATTTGCCTGCAAATTTCATTAATATAATTTTTAATAACTAAATAATACTCCACTGTGTAAAAGTGTCAGATTTTTCTTTATCCATTGTTCAGTTGAGGGACATCTAGGTTGTTTTCATTTTCTAGAGCTGTTATGAACATAATTGAGCAAGTGGTAAGACTTTGGGTATTTAACCAATAATGGTATAGCTGTGTCTTGAGGTAGTTTGATTCCCAATTTTGTAGCAATGTCCCTACTGATGTCCACTGTGGCTTGATTTCCAGGGAGGCACTCCCCACAACAATGGAGGAGTGTTCCCCGAGATCCAAATCTAGATGAGATGACATGAGATGTCACATGTTTTATTGTTCTTAGTGCTCTGACAGGCATTAAGATAGACTCTAAAATTTGTTTTGATTTCATTTCCCTGATGGCTAAGGGTAGTGTAAATTTCTTAAAATGTTTCTCAGTCATTTGAAATTTTTCTATTGAGAATTCTCCATTTAGATCTGTATTCCAGCTTTTAATTAATATTTTTTGGTTTTTTATATCTGATTTTTTGAGCTCTTTATATTTTGGATATGAGAAAACTATTGGTGAAGAGTTGGTTAAAATATTTTCCCATTCTGTAGGCTTCTTCTTTGATTGATGGTGTCTTTGCCTTATAGAACAAGAAAACATAAGTAAGATATGTCATATTAATGAGGGGGGAAGAAAAAGAGTCTTGACAACAATTCTGGTTTACCTGTTAGGAAAAACATCAGCATACTCTAAAGAAAAAAAAATAGTATAGACATAGCCTTAGGCAAAAAACTGCAATTTGGTATACTGCATATTGGAGAGGCCAATCAGAATTAGAAAGAAAATGTCTATCTCAATTGCTCATTTTCCTTTTCTTGTCACGCACATGCACTGTGTGTATATGTGTGCACATGTGTGTGTGCATGCACTGTGTGTGTACATGTTTGTGGATGTTCAAGTATGTATGTGCAGGTGACTGTATGTAAACAGATGATAAAAGCAAACCTTGGTTGTCATACCTCAGGATGCCACCTACCTTGTTTGATGAGATAATATCTCACACTGGCCTGAAATTCATGCACTCAGATTGATTTACAGACAAGCAAGTTCCAGGAGTCTACCTGTCTCCGCTTTCAGGGTCCTGGGATTACAGTTGCTTGCCACCTTGCCAGGCATGCTCAGGTACTCCAGCTCACAACTCCAGACTTACAGGGCAAGTCCTTTACAAATTGAACTATTTCCTTATCTCAGAACTAACATTTTGAATTAGCATACCTATTCATGCTCACAAAAGCCATATTCGGGAACATCTCACTGCGTCTCCTAAAACTGACATATTTCCTTGGTGAATTCACAGATCATTTTCTTTACATCTTACTATTTAAATAATACATTTAAAAAGGCATTCTTCACCAGCTGATTTATTAAATTTTAGGTTTTAGACTAGTCTGTGAGGGGAACTGAGCACCAACTACTCAGAGTTTCTAAGGACTCAGGTTTTATGTGTGTCATTAGCTATTAAACTCCTTGTTAGCAGTCTCTTCACCTCTGACAGTATTTTTGCTGTCCTTTCTCTGCTTCAATATTTCTGAAAAGAAATACTGATTTCTCACTTTTATTTATTTTATTGGCAGTAATTGATGCTTCATTTTAAAATAAGGCACAGGCAGCAAAATTTAGCGTCTGGTTTCCAACCTGTGAGTTAAGGGTAATCGAGGTACTGAAGACCATAAGGTACTCAACTCTCTTTCCTATTTGACGACTACAGGATCACATAGATTTTCAGCATAAATTCTAGATAACTGAGTACTGAGTGTGTATGTATGTATGTACATATATATATATGTATGTGTGTATACATAAATGTGTATATGTATATATTAAAATATAAAAATTTATGCCAGAAAACATCTACTATAATATTATAAATGTCATCTAAGTATCTAGATTTGTTAATAGATGTGTTTAAAATAACTTAAAAGAAATTAAAATTCTTTCACCTAC
>JAQHUG010000029.1:3541087-3552250 GCA_028555095.1 Dicrostonyx torquatus
ATCATACAGTCTTCATGTATGTTCAGGTCAACTTTGTGGGAGCGATGAGACATAATATAGTTAATTCATTCAGAGGAGAGCTCACTCCATTCTCTCATGCTCTAAATGTTGACCAGTGTGGGGCTCTGTATTCATCACTATCCACAATATAAACAATCTTTTTTAATGAGGGCTAAAGGAAGCACTGATGTATAGGTATCAAGCTAAGAACTTAGGATGTAGTTCATTACTGTGCTTATTTAGGGAAATACTTGTATTAGGGTCTTCCCACATGGTCTATGACCTAGGCAGGTATGGGATTCTACCCTAGTTAAAGCTTTCATCTTAGGCATGCACGCAGACAGAGTCTACTGTGTGCATGCCTACAGGCCACAAAAGGGTACCAGACCTCATTACAGATGGTTGTGAGCTACCATGTGGTTGCCAGGAATTGAAATCAGGACCTTTGGAAGAGCAGGCAATGCTCTTAACCACTGAGCCATCTCTCCAGCCCCTTTATTTGCTTTATAATGGAAGAAAAACTCACTGTGAGTGAGATGGAATGGCCTATTTCCATGGAAATAAAAACTTACTGTTGAAGAAAAAAAAAAAAAGCTTCCATCTTATATGGTAGACCTCAGAAACTGGTTGGTTGCTCCCTTAGCTTTCAAAGTACTACAGCACTAATGGGCATATCTTGCCAGGACAGTCACTATTGTAGCCCGTAGGGTCCACAGCTGGGTAAGTAAGAATGCTAATAATTTCCCTTCTGCAATACATGCATAGCAAATTCCAGAGCTCTGAAATCTAGTCAGTGTGATGAAGTTTCTAGGTAAGTATCAGCTTGAATTCTTAAAAAAAAATGGAGGTAAGAGGAAGCCCACAGAGTGGGAAAATATTAATAAACTATTCAGAAGACAGAAAATCTGAACATTAAATATATAGATACATACACACATAGATAGATATAGATAGATAGATAGATAGATAGATAGATAGATAGATGATAGATAGATAGATAGATAGATAGATAGATAGATAGATACTGCCACAGTGGAAAAAATGGGAATAGAAATTTCTCTTTTACTTTTTTCATTTTTAGTTAAAAATAGATTCTTCTCTCATACAATATATCCAACCACAGTTTCCTCCTCCCTCCCAGCTACCCCCATTTCCCCTGTCCCCTACCCTGCTCTATTTCTTTTCAGAAAAAGAAGCCCTTCAAAAGACTACAACTAAACACAAAAAAACAGGTACAAGAAGATAAGGTAAAAAGCCCTCAGAAGAAAACAGCAGTCCATGGGTTTAGCAGAATACCATTAAGAATCTTTGGGACTTTGGAATTATTTATTGATTTGAGACAGAGACAAAGAGAGAAAGAAGAGAGAGAGAGAATAATTAATTAATTAAGTTTTTTAGGGGGCCAGTTGTGTTTGGTTCTACCCTAGGTCTGTGCTATCCAGTCTCTGGTTCCTGGTTATCCAGGCACTGACAGGTATGGGCTCCCTCTTTCGGTATGTGGGCCTCTAGTTAAACTAGATATTTGGTGGCCAGGATAGAAGGGCATAGTAGGCATCATTACTGCAAGAAATAACTAGCAATAAATAATTTTGAAAATATCATACAGAAACATACTACTATAAAAGATTCCTATAGGCCGGGCAGTGGTGGCGCTCGCCTTTAATCCCAGCACTCGGGAGGCAGAGGCAGGCGGATCTCTGTGAGTTCGAGACCAGCCTGGTCTACAAGAGCTAGTTCCAGCGCAGGCTCCAAAGCTACAGAGAAACCCTGTCTCGAAAAACCAAAAAAAAGAGATTCCTATAGCATAATTCCATATACATATTTAAAATGTGTTTAAATTTGCTTAATCAATAATGAAGCAATAATAACCCTCAAAGGAACCATAGACTGTCAAATTAAAGGCCCAGTGCCAGGTGAAATCTTAACACCTGCTACCTATGAATATAGACTAATTTAGAAATAAGGTCTCTGAGTGTCATCAAAATAAAAGGATGTAAATAAATCAGTATGAGCCATAATCCCAAGAATACATTCTTTATAAGGAATGGGTTGTTTGGATACAGTAACACAGACAGGCAGACAGATAGGCAGAAATAGGAGGCATACCGTAAGATGATAATAGAGCGGTAGCACAGGGCATAGAGAAGCAACGCTTGTGGGCCATTAGAAACTCAACAGAGCATGACACACTCCAGGGATATTTGGGGAAAGCATGGCTCTGCCAACACCCGACATTGCTCTCAGCTTCAGAACTAGGAAAGAATTACTGATCTTTTAAGCCACTAAATTTGTGGAAGTTTCTCAAGGTCCTAGGAAACGAATATAATTGTATCACTGAATGCAATTCAATGTATCCTAAATCTCTTCCGTAAAAATAAGAAAGTATATTAAACCCTGATGAGTGATTCACCTTTGATTTTTCTCCACAATTTCCTATTCATAACATAATAAAAACTTCATCTTCTTTTCAGTTCCAGGAAACTAGTCTGAACTCTGGCAATTCCAGATATTATTTTATAGAGATAATGGATATGTTTTTCTTTCTTTTTTACTTAGCATGCATAAAATATGTTTATGTGTACACACTGAGGCCTAAAAGCATTAAAGGTATCACAATAAATTTGTATCCAAACATTACATGCAAGGTTATGTTTTTATTGGGATTTATAGATACACATAAATATATTTTCTTACTCTAAAATTTAACATTGCTACCTATATTTCTCTGAAAGGATGCATAGTATGAACTGTAAGTTTAAGAAAATCAGAACATCAAATGGATTATTCTACCAAGATTCAATCAAGGGAAATATAGACATCATTCAATATGAGATCTCTTCCTATTCATCCCCCATTAATATCTATATAATTAAAATATTACTTAAGAAAGCACTTTATCACTTGAAAGTCTACTCACCAAAGACAAAGAATCAAATAAGTCAACAATGATATCTTCAATATTTTTCAATAAAAGGAAGCACTTTGAAATTGTGTAGTTACATTTTTGGCTTACCTCCAGTAATGGTTAATTTTCCTTCTCAACAATTTCTCAATACATTGTAAAGTCGGATGGGAAGGGTGTCACAAGGTAGAATTATCAAGACTAAATTGATCTGTCACTACATATGTGTGTGTGTGTGAGTGTGTTTCATTACGTTAATCAGTGTGTGAAAACCCAGTCTAAAGGTGAGTGACGCCATGCCCTAGGTGTAGGTACTGTACTCTATGAACATCATAAAAGCAAAAGGCAATCTATGTCCTAACCGTGCATGCATGCATCATGTCTCTGTTCTTTCCTCAAGTCACTTCCACCTTGATTTCCTGCAGCAACGGCTGCAATCCGGAAATGTTAGAAGAGTAAGCCTGAGCTCTCATAGGTTAATGTAAGAGTTTTTCATCACAGCAGTGGGTGGTGACACTAAGGCAGAAAGAGACAAAGAAGTGGGGCCCTTTCTGTGATAAGCCTGACTAGGCACCTTTAAAGCTTTGGAAATACTCTTTTAAAGAGTATCAAAGTCTTTGTTATATAGGTGGGAAACTAGAGATCATTGCAAACAGAGCTTGATGTGTCATTCTGGAAGCATTTTGGTAGACAAAAAAAAAATTCCATTATGGAGGGAGCCTGGAATAAAAGAATGACAAGGGAAAAAAGAACAGTGGAAGACTATGGCTCATGAAATTTCAGAAATTAAAAGGAACTCTGATCAGGAACTTGAATGGGGGTCACCCATGAGTATTTTGGCCAAAAATATGCTTTGATTCCACTCTTGTTCTAAGAACTTGTATAAAAGAAAGTTTAAAGATGATTAACTAATTTGTTTGGCAAGGGAAATTTCAATGCCAAATATTGCTGAGGCCTCTATTGAGTGGGCAACTTTCATTAATAAAGAGATCAGCTCAATCGTGGAGAAATTTCTGAACATAAAAACTCTCCTGAAGGCAATATTCTACCCTTTGGAGGAGGTTTCTTCTTACCAAGATCCAAATTCATTTTAAGGAAGGCTAAGTTGAGGGCCCTCCGTGCTCCTAAAGCATCTGCCTAGGACAACACTGCTTCCCCAGGGCCAGCACACAGTAGCAGAAACCGCTGTGGTTTCAATGGACAGGGCTACAACTTAAAACGGTAGCATAATTTATCAATATCATAATTATAATCCACATAATACTAGATCTGAAGGCTCGAGGAGGCTATGGAGAGAAGCAGAGACCATGTACTGTATGTCATGGTTGCAGGCCGTGGAAAGACTCTGAGAGCCATTACACGGAGCCTGAAGGTGATGTCCTCGGTAATACTGAAAATACCATAGTACTCAATACGGCAGGACTACCAGATACCTGCCAGGGTCAGCTGCAGGAGTGGAATGGCACCTGCCTAAAAGAGAAGTTTCTGTGCTACATGCTGCGTAGCTGAACGTGTGTGGAGCAATTAAATCCTTTTTATAGCCCAGAAAATTGCATGATAAGACTCAGATGCTGGACATGAAGTTGCAGGGTTCGGTGTTTACAAGGATTTGGGGGATTTTTGATGTTACTGCCATATCTCTGCTCTTCCTTTTGTATAGCCGTGTCCACTGGGGACAGTATATGTTGGAAATTTGTAACTTGATTTTATTTTCTAAGATCTAGGTGAAGAGACTCCGGCCTCTTAAAATGCTGGAATTTTTAAAGACAAATGGAGACTTTTAAAGCTGAATTATGGGTTCTGGTGTGAGAATACATGAGGTCAGGCAAAGGGTGGAAAAGGAAGCAGGTTGAACAAAACCCTCCTCCTGCCATTTCTACCTAAATCACTACTACCAGCAGAGCATCATGAGAAATTTTCTTAACTGAATTGAAGGATATACCTAATAAACCACTTTTTTAGCATTAAACCTAGAACAACTGTAATTCTTTCGAAATAATTCTAGCACAGCCACACTGTTCTCAAACATTTTACTTTTACAAGTGTAGAATCATTGAAAAGCGTGTTGCTAAGTGCTACACAGAGAGTTTTGTTTTTCACACTATGTCCTAGAATAATCATGCTAATGTGTAGAGGGGTAAATCTCATGGGCCCCCACATATAGACAAAGAAATACAAACAGCTAAGGAAAGTTGAATGTGGAAGAAATACTCTTCCCCAGGGCTGAGCCCCATAATTATAATTTAGTACTGATGGCTCATGAACCCGAAAGTCCTATATGTACAAGCAACATAACTGTACTAAGTAACATGTACTTATACACTTTGTATATTTCAGCATTTTTTTTTTTGGTTTTTCGAGACAGGGTTTCTCTGTGGCTTTGGAGCCTGTCCTGGAACTAGCTCTTGTAGACCAGGCTGGTCTCGAACTCACAGAGATCTGCCTGCCTCTGCCTCCCAAGTGCTGGGATTAAAGGCGTGCGCCACCACTACCTGGCTTATTTCAGCATATTTAATACATGTTATTGATACACATACTCATATAATAAATAAAGAAAAAGAGGTCTTGATTTCAAAAGGGAGCAAGGCAGATTCAGGAAATGGCAGGGATTCGAGAGAGGAAAGGGAAGGGGAAAATAATGCAATTGAATTTTAATTTCCAAATACAAGATTATTAATATCATTTTACTCAAGATTAATGTGCCTTTTCTAAAGTCCCTAGAGTGCTTCTTTGTCTCCTTCTCTTTCTCCTTCAGTTTGTCACTCCATAGCTTTGATGTATGTGACAAATGCACACAGGATTAGAAACTTGAGGCTGTCAAAAACAAATAAGTAAAATCAAAACTTGTCCTAAATACCTATGAACCAAATGTGTTATGCCAGTGTAATTAATATTTGTGTTATTTTGCCTTCATTTGTTAAATAAAATAATAGTAGACTCTAAATTATAGGGTTTTGTCAGGACTAAGTGAAGTGTACTACAGTTGAACCATTTCTTAGACGTCTTGGTAGATAAATAAATGTTAACTTCTATAAATGACAGCAAAATCGGATTTACAGGTTCCTGGCCTGACTTCTACACAGATGATGTTTTTTTCTTAAACCTACTATTGTCACTAAATAAAGTGCTTATATTTAGAATGGCACTTATGGATTGGCAGTTCTCAGGCTTGTCAAGTGATTTCCAAATTCACCAGGTAACCGGTCTGAAACAAAAAGAAGAATACATTTTATTTTAAGGTTTAGACTTTAGGGTGGCTAAGAAAGCACTTTGTTTATCTAAAACACTAAAGAAAAACTGGCTTGGGAGCAGGGCTACAGAAGTAGGAGTTACAAAACACTGAATTACTAACAAAATATAAAGAAAGATGGAGATAATTGGATTTCAGCCATTCCTGCTGACATGGTTATTTCTTGGTCTTTCTCTCATAATGAAGCAGGGATGACAGAAGCTTCCTATAGACTCAGATCTCAGAATTTTATGTTGTTACCTCACTTCCTGGGAGGGGAACACTATGGATATCCTATTTAGAATACTGCTGGAAAACAAAGAAATACCGGAGGCCTGAATAGCTTAGATTGATAAAATCTTGCTATACATATCACTGGAGAATAACACTGCTAGACTTTGTGGGTTGTATACCCCATGCCACAACTCCCTAATTGTGCTCTTGAATTCAGAAAACAATGTGTAAACAGAGAACGCATTTCATTTTCTAACCACCCAAGCACGAAAAATCACATAAAAACTGTATTAGTTGCAATACTGTTTGGCTGATTGCTTAGGCATATTCCTTGGTAGCTCTTACATCTTAAATTGATCCATATCTATTAACATGTGATCCATATCTATTAACAAGACTGTGGCTTAATGGTAAGGCTCTGATATCTTTATCCTTTGGCAGCTACATGACATCTGCCTGAATTCATTTTCCTTCCTCCTCTACCTCTGCTTGAATTTTCAGCCTTGTAATATTTTGCCCTGCCATAGGCCAAAGCAGGTTTTTTTACTAACCAATGGCAATAAAACACATTCACAGCATACACAGGGGAATCCCACATCAACAATGACAGACAACAATAAATGAAAAGCATTCTTTATCAATACTGGAATTTTAATTTTATATAATTTTTTATCATAATGAAGTAATAATCTTTTTGATAATTTTCAACACTTTCAACTGTAAAGACCATTTTTAGTGAAGAAACAGAGAAAACTTTGCCATGCATGTGATTTGTCTCACATGCTGTTGTTTGGAGCTTCCTGGTTTAAACAGACACTGCAACACAGTCTCTTCGGGCTTTCAATGGCCTTATTCTAAGAGTCTTTAAAGTGCCTTCTTTTCTTGTGAACTGAGGATATAGATAATAATCAACAAGAATAGATCTTTAGTAGGAAGACTGAGAATGCAGAATATGAAAACTGAAAAAAAAACCCACTGTTAATGCAGCTGTGTACATAAGAAACACTGAAAGGTCCCAGTACAAATAAAAGCTAGAAGGAGCTGAATATCATTGGGAAATAAGCTCACATCTCTTTACTATGATATCTGAATGTCTCTTGAAATCAGATCCTGACCCAAAAGAAAGACATGATGAGTTGGACATTATCAGGGGAAAAAACTGTGAAAGAAACCTGGTTACAGTTCATCCATGACAGGAAGCAACTGGAACTTGTCTCCATTTCCTGTTGTTTTCCACCAAGTGACAGTCATCAGCATGAGGCGCCAATCTGTTAACTATACACATTCCAATGTATAACTATGCTATTCACCACCAGAAAATTAGATAGATACTTACATCAACTTTTCTTACACTGGTAATTCCTCAGGACAGCCCACCCATGTAAGCAAAAATGGAAAATACATGTCACCAATCATGTCCTAAGTGAATTGAGAATCCACTTTACAAGAGTTAACCCATGATGTATGTTCTAATTCTAGCCTAGAACTCATAACTTGTGAACTCATAGGATCAAGGCAGGACATCGTATTAGGATAATCACCTCCACATGCAAAAGGCTCATTTATTTCTCTTTTAAACATTCAGTAGTTCACACACCTTTGACAAAGCTTTTTGGTATAAACTAAAAGAATTTAAAAATGTTTTGTCCAGTTTGATGTCTTGTGAATATCAGCTCATTCATGACATGAGATTTCATTTTGTTCTCTTTAGGAATCTTTGTGGGAGAATAAGAAACAACAGTTATTTTTCCAGGAAGCGCTCCTGTGTCTAAGCAGTTTGATGCTCTGAGATGCAGAGCTTGTTCTCAAGTTACCAGAAAAATAAGAAAATGATTTTCCTGACTTTTTTCACTTAAATGTTCAATCATGACATTGTGTTAATGTTAATTTAAATATAATGCCCTTGCTTTCCACATTAAAACGGAGGAGAAAAAAAAGGGTAGTATGATTGCTCAAATCTTTGAGTTCATGAATATTCACAAGAGTAGATGATATGAGACTCAAAGCACTCATTGCATTTGCTTAAATATTCCTTTATGATTTCCAGGAGTAATTATTAAATTATATAAAGAAATACATCTGATACTTACTCTGACTTTTTGCATAAAGGACCATTTTTAAAGAGTTATGTCACCTACAATCATTAAAAACAGTTAATTCAGAATTTAAGTAAAGCTTTGAAAGAGTCCAGACATTTTAAAAAGTGTCTTTGTGTTTGAGTTTTCTTTTTGTATATGTGAAACACGTTCTAGAAAAGTAATTCATAGCTGCATAATTACTTTCAGAATAGTTCATCAAAGGCAAATATTGACATGGAAAATAAGATTATAAATGGCAGAGACAGCAAAGAAAACAAAACTTTGAATGAAGAATGTAAAGTCTTAAATCCTATTATTAAAATAATATAAGTTCAAGATTAATGAGGAGTTGTTCATCTTTATTTTGCCTAGAGTATTTACTGTGCAGCAACTTAAAACTTTGATATCTGGATCATTACTTTACAAGTTTTACTCTATGAACAGGTACTTGATGTGAGGGAAATAACATCAAAATCTCAAAATGTTGAGTAACTTGGTCAGCCAACATCCATTTGTCTCAAGGATGTCAGCAGTACCATGTTACTTGTCTTAAGACTAAAAGCATATGTGGTTCTACCTGATAGAACTGATAAGGACCATTCACTAAGGGGTTTGGAGTGTAGCTTGGTGATAGAGCTCTTGCAGACAATGCATTTGGCCCCGGTTTTGATACCTACCAGCGATAACAAATAAGTTAATTAATTGAAACAAACATTCCCTGAAAAATATGTAGTCAGATCTTAAGATGGTGGAAATTATTCATTTGCATGATATTATAAATTGGTGTTTTGGAAATAACAAACATCCATTGGGAAAGGTGAAAATTTCACCTTCACAGAGCCTTAGCGGTTTTATTTATAAATCATACACCCTGAAATAACAAACATTAGAAGACTCAAAACTGTATTCAGATACAAAAAGAAAATACAACATATGCAAGGAGAACAATAAGAAGATCCTTGTCTGTTTTCTAGGTGAACATCAGAACTTTGAGGGAAAAACTTTAGAGATTAACTATTTGCACTTTGTTCTTTACTTATTCAAACAGAATTTCTCAGAGGCCATGCTGGCCTGTATCTAGTTACATAGTTCAACCTTTCCTTAAATTCTTAAGTGTTATTAAGTAATTGTACTAAAATTGCATACCATGATACTTGACTAAAAGATAAATATTGCATTGGACTCTTAGACAGATATCCGTGTCTGTGTGTGTGTGTGTATAATACATATTAATGGAGAAAATCCAGAATGATTTTCCTTATAATTTACAACAATATTTCTATGTCTGAAGATATAATCATATTGCTAATAGAAATTTCCCGAATATTTTTGTCTTTTGTAAGTTAACGAATTTGCTGAAAAGGCAATAAAATATTTACAAATAAAAATGTCAGGAAAGGTAGGTAGGTGAACAAATAGATAAGTTGATAGATAGGTGAATTAATAGATAGGTAGATAATAGACAGATAGATGCTGGAGATAGATAATACATGGATTATTGGAGGACGTCAGAATATTATAGAGAAATGTAGATAATACATAGATATAGATAACAGATAATTAAAGGCAAGGCATAATATATGATAGACAAAGGATAGTTGATAAATGATACATGATCTATAGCTAGACAATAAATGGATAGATTTGATATGATAGATAAATATGTAGATAGGCAGATATAGAGATATCTTCCCTACAGGCAAGGACCAGGGAGTCTTGCCACAAGTAGCCACTCCACCATGTAGAAAGATTTCCAAAAATATTGAGTAGCAGTGCATCTAGAAAGCAGGCTTTGCAAATAATAACCATCACTCAATTCTGTGTGAATTTTCCCACTTTAAAAGGCATGTTAAAAATTGTGTAGACTGGTTGATTACACCAAACATCTCTCTCTCATCTGGAATTCCATAACAAATATGTCAGCAGAAGACCTCTATGCAGCTGGCTGTCACCATCAGTGTAAATTGATACCCTAGAGTAGTGAATCAAAGACAGCACAACATGAAGTGTAAAAAAAAAAAAACCCAAAAAACAAAAATCAGTATCCATTATCAGAATTTCAAACCAAAAACAATGCGTTAAAGAAATTCTCAGTTATCCCTTGCTGTAATATCCCATTTGAATTTTTTATCCAATTTTGTAGCATCTGTGAGTGAATCCTTTTATCTTTCTTTATGAAGAGAATAATCTAGTCCAGGTAATAATTTAAAATTCTATGCTCACTTTCTGGATATTTTCCAGGAAGTCAAAATCTTTTTAAGAGTTGGCAAAAGTTTATTTGCAAAAGATTGCATTTAGGATGCAACATCCCCAAAATAGAATCAGCTGAAACCAAATACAGATTCAACAATGGATTATAACTTCTGTTGTTAATAATGTCATCCAATGAGAGGGGTGAGTGAGGGAGGATAAACCAACAGGAATGGCAGAGATAAGTATAGCCAACAGAATACAAGAGATGGAAGAAAGAATCTCAGACACTGAAGATACAATACAGGAAATAAATTCAATGATCGAAGAAAACAACAAATCCCACAAATTCGTAACACAAAACATCCAGGAAATCTGGGACACTGTGAAAGACCAAATCTAAGAATAATAGGGATAGAAGAAGGAGAAGAATTACAGCTCAAAGGCACAGAAAATATATTCAACAATATTATAGAAGAAAATTTTCCCAACCTAAAGAAGGATATTCCTATGAAAGTTCAAGAAGCATA
>JAQHUG010000029.1:3563838-3589757 GCA_028555095.1 Dicrostonyx torquatus
CCATCCCTTCTGACTCCTACAGTCCCTCCCACTTCCCTGGGCTTCCTAGCTCTCCAAGAGGGAGGGACCCTATAGGGTCTTCCAATTTAGACTCTTTCTTTCTTTCCTTCCCTCCCTCCCTTCTTCCTTCCTTCCTTCCCTCCCTCCCTTCTTCCTTCCTTCCTTCCTTCCTTCCTTCCTTCCTTCCTTCCTTCCTTCCTTCCTTCCTTCCTTTTTTTCCAGTCTTGTATATTTCTACCCTAGATCTCTGGGCTATCCTGTCACCAGTTGCTAGTCATCTAAACAGTGTAAGGTGTGGGCTCCCTCTAGTGGCCTGAGACTCAAGATAAGTCAAACATTGGTTGGCCCCTCATAAGAGTTCTGTGGCACCATTGTCCCAGTACATCTTGCAGGCAGGACACGTTGATGGTCAAGGGTTTTGTGGATAGGTTTCTGTTCAGGCTTCTCTTTTGTAGCCTTCAGAGTGTTTTTCCATGCCAAAAAGACTAAATCCTAGGGTTGAAGGTTCCATTCAGTCAGCAGCTCAACTTCTCTACTGCTACTGAGTGACTTCCATGGATGTCATCCTAAGCAATGGAGCCTTGCTCTCAGTTTGCGGAGAGCAATCCTGTTTCCTAGAATTAGCTTGATCTGCTTCGTGATCTCTGATGGACTTCTTTGGCTAACAACTCAACCGAATGCTTGAACATTCTCATCACTGACAGCCTTATATCACTCCTAAGAATGGCCAGTTCAGACTCCATATCCTCCACTACTGAGAGTTCTGACTTGGGTCACCCTCATAGATTCCAAGAAGTTCCCACAGCACTAGGTTTCCACACTGCCTCCAGAATGCTTCCCAACTGAAAACTATTTAACTTTCTAATTCTTATTGTATTATTGATCTCACTCAATATGTTGTAATTGTCCTTGAAGAGCAACACACCTATGTAATCTGTTTTCTGTTGCTGGTTTAATTAGACAATGACCTTTCCTCTTTACTTCATTTGGACAAAGTTCTCCTCCTCCAGTTAATGAGAAGATAAGACAGATGTGCAATCAAATTTTCTCATCACTTTCATTATACTTTTTAAATTACATGAGTTTTTTTTCACTGTCTAGCAGTAATGGAAAGACAAGCACATACATGCATGCATGAGAGTTTTATATATGTGTGTTATGTATGCATGTATGTATATATAGAAGACAAAAGTAAAAATAAATGTAATTTAGATATGGTGTAGCCCTTCATTCACTAATAGGAATCAGAGATCTATTCTTAAGGGTGGTTTGGATGCTATGTCATGTTACACATCTGTTCTTTGCTACATGATTCCTGAGATAGGTGTTAGGAAATTTTCTAAGAACGAATGAGGGTCTGAACATCCTTTGGCATGCAGAACATATTTTAACCATGTGCTTCATTTCAGTAGCATATTAACAGCAGAAAATTGAAAGAGGAAAATTCCAAATATCATAGCATTTCTAAACTTTCAAAGTAAGGAGCTAAAGAGCATCCTGACTTAATTATTTCCTGAGTGTGAGCCTCGCTGTTTTGTAGAAAGTATAGGCTCAATGATGAGAATTTTGTTTCTGTTCATAATTTCTCATTGTTATGACTAAAATTCAAAGAATTCAGGATTGACACTTGCAAAACAAAACAGCAATGTAAATACTGGACCTCAAATAATTAAGTATATATATATATATATATATTTTTCACACATAGTAAACCATTTAGAGTTTTTTTTTAATCTCGCTTTACTGTATATCTCTCTTTTTCTGACAACGTGCGGTATGATGCAATTTTTCAACCAAATGATAACTTCGTTGCATGAAGTTTTTGTCTGTGGCCGTTGCTTGGGTGTGAAACAGTTCCCAAAATACCTCTTGTTTTGAAGGCTCTTTCCTCAGCTAGTGGACCGAAACATTGAGAATTTAAATAATCTCTTCTAATTTAATGAAATAATTAATTGATAAATTCATAATTTGTTTCATTTACTAGGGCTGATGAACTAAATGAGGCCTACTTGAAAGCCCACACCCCTCCTCAACCAACATGAGATAAGCAGACTGTGCTACATGTTCTTATGTCTCACCTCAAGTGCAAATGAATGGATGGCCCTGTCTTTGGTCTGGAATTTCTGAAACCATGAGGTGAAAAGTATCTCATATCCTTTAAACGGATGCTATCACATCATTTGCTATAGCAACCAAACAGCCTTGAAGAAACACATGTTAACTAAGAGAATGTATGCCAACTGTTTTAAACTCACGTACAATATTGATCATTCTTCTTATGACCCCCAAAACAAAATTTAAAGAAAACCTACTAATCTCATCTTACTTTTCTATGTATCATGAAGAAAGAGGGTCGAGGTTTTTAATTTTGTTTTGAAACCGAGAGCATCATGTGATGCAGGATTGAAAAGAAAGGGTCATCTTTCCTATGACAAAGAACAGAAGATAAGGACCATCACATTCCTGGGAAGGGGAAGAGTGTCTTTAAGTACTTGACAGCTGGAACCCTTGACATTTATACCTTTTCTTCTTTTCCTGGTCCTGCCCCCTAGGAGAAAAGAAAGATGAAAAGAACTCATAAGAAATGTAAGTGATCTTTATTGACCCGTGACTTTTGTAGAACTGTGGCCTCTGGCATGTGACTGTAGAAGGCATTTCTTCTTCAAACAGGTAAGGGAATTGAGTCTTGGCCTAAAAGAATGTGTGTGTGTGTGTGTGTGCATGTGTGTGCTCAGAACTGAAGGACTTTGAAGGGATGGTGAGGAAATCTGGAAGAATTAGGAAAGAAAAGAAAACTGGAATGTATTCTTTCCTTTTGAAAAGAAAAACAGAAGTCTTGTTATTCTTTAAATTACAGAAACTTACATGTAGTTATTCTCTATTCTTCCCTAATATTCCTTCAGATCACCCATTATTTTTTCTCAAAGTAAGTTTCATCTATAAATATAGTAAGAAAACTGAAATTAAATTTAAAAAAATGGTGCTCAGTCTTTAAAAGACATTCAGTAACTCTCTCTCTGTCTCTCTCTCAACCTCCCTCCATTTCCTTCCCCTCTATGTTTCTTTATGTGTGCATATGAGTCTATGTGTGTTTTGGCATATGTAGAGGTCAGAGAAAAATCTGAGCTGTCTTTTCTCAAATGCCACTCACCCCTCTTTCTTTGAGACAAGAGTGTCTCTCACAGGAACCTGGTCTCATTGGCCTGAGAGAGGTTAGTTGGTCTTCAGAACCCAGTAATCCTCCTGCCTCTGTGCCTGGTTTATAGAGAGGTCCTACTTCAACTCCGGGCTTCATGTGTGAGTTCTAGGCATCAGATTCAAAACCCCATGTATTTTAAGCAGCACTTCATGGACTCAGGTATTTCCACCACCCATAAAAACACTTTCTCCAAAGTAATGCCCATTAGATTAAGACAGAAAACTTTGACATTTGCCATGGAAACCAGTGAAATGGATCACAAGTCCTGATCCCCATCAAAAACACTGCAGGCTATAAAAGTGCAAGGGGTATTATTGGGAAAGAAAGGTAAGAATATTTCCTTCTACCTAACTTATGATGTATAATTTTTAAAAGACCCCATAGAATAATCATTAAAACCTTTTATAAATTGAATGTTTTACACGGAAAAAGAAACACAATAGAAGAAGATGTATTTTAATGACTGATTTATTTCCCTGTAGAAAACTATTTAAATATAGTAATAAAAACTGGGAAATTATTTCATCTATATTTCCTTTAACCTTTCAGGGCACCTGCTCTGGGTTGTTCAGGGAGAGTCATTTTATGCATACTTACGCGGACACTGTCAAATTTAACCTAGGAGATGAAAGGGAAAATCAGCTCTAACATCATCAATACTCCCTGCTGTACAATCCTCAATCTATTTTTTGCCATAGTTCACACAAGAATATGAAAAAATACCCCTGGCTTGTGCCTCTGCCTTGCCGTTGCTCCTGCCTATCGATCTCACCTTCATATTTCATCCCAGGAGCTGCGGTACCAGACCCCAGTTCAAGTGTCAGCAGCAGCTACGGCTCAGGCAGATCTGCCTAAGGGGGAGTGGAGGGGTGTGCGCTAGTCTAGCAGGGCCTACCTTGGTCAGGTTCAGAATTCACGCTGTAGAGAAGCTGACACTGGCTATCTGTAAAATGTCCTGCCTAGCAGCCATCTTGAAGGATAAACAGTGTTCTTGAACAACTCACCCTCTGAGAAAGTGACCACTTAAAGAAACTGATTGAAAAAGAAAGCAAGCGAGGAAAGAAGGAAGGAAGGAAGGAAGGAAGGAAGGAAGAAAGGAAGGAAGGAAGGAAGCAGAGAAGGGATGCTCTAGGAGTCCCTGGACTTTAGAGGATATATTTACTCAAAAAATGGGTGTCACTTAGAAAAGGACAGATGCACTACAGTTCTTTTGCTTTGCCAAAAGCAACTCCACTCATGTTCCTCAGGAAAGTTACGTTTATGCTTGACAAATTTTGAGTCTTGATTTTAATATGTGTAGTCATCCTTAGGCAAGGTTGCCATAGGAAAATATCAGGGCAACGGCATTGTGGTTGGGACCGTACTTACCAGAATCCCTTTTGCTGTCGTTTCTTTGTTCTTTTGTTCTCAGTTGGCCTTAACTATGGACAGATGGATCTGGATTAGCACAGCCTCAAATTTAAGTGCTTCCTTGATAAAGTCCAAAAGTCCTTCTCCTTGGGCATGGAGACAAATGACCTGTGAGTCCATAACTCCTTTAACTCCATAAAGCTCCTTCTCACATTCCTGGGAACTGACTACATCTAAAATTGGGAAGTTCAACAATGTCTTGATGTCCCAAGATCCAAAATGTAAGTTCAAAACTCAGAAACACATGAAATGCAGAGTCTACCTGGAATAGCCATGAGGTACATGTGGTTGGCCTTCACCAGAAACATGTTTAGTTTTCATAACATAGCTATTGAATATCTCTTTCTTTCATTGATTTGATCTAATAATGACTATACACACACACACACATATACACACACACACACACACACACAAGTTCAGGAAATTTTGTAAGCCCTGCACTATTTCTTCACAATTTTTCAACAAAGTCTCTGATATCTTATTTATTTGAAATTATTCTCATAGTCTTGATTTGTTCCAGTTTTAAGTCTTTCTTTCCTATTTCAGATTAAAGGGAAAAAATGGGGGAGGCAATACTTCAATACATTTGTAATTTTAGCAGTGCTGTACCACACAGGAATCAGTCTACAAAGGATATGGTTCATATCATCAGGAAAAGAAGTCAAATTCTGGCCTCACATTCCATGAAAGCTGTAAACTAAATCACTTTGATCTTCTTCATTTTCTCTACTTTGATTCTCACGCAGTATTTACATCCTCTCATGTTTATATGACCTCATGAACCCATGCCAGTTTCCACAGACAGCCCATGAAAACAAGCAGCATGCTGTTAAAAACCAACCATGCTTTAATAAGTCTGCTAAAAGCTGATAGCATTGCCCAGACTACACGAAGCATTAATTATCCTTCCTCTTTCCTGAGTCAAAGATTATAAGAAAAGGAAAGGGCACAACCTTAGTCCATCTCTGCAGCTAAGTTGCTACAACAATAAAAAAAAAAGTCAAATTGTATTTGTTAAAATGTTGAGGTTACCATTTGATGACTTCCTCCAAGATGCCTCACTTGGCCACACATTTGTTTGGAATGATGATAAACAAGTTTAATGCGGATACAGGGACTTGACTGAAAGGATATGTTTGTAATACATTTTGAAATAGACATGGACTCGTAAAGTCAACAACGGATAGTTCTTTCATGCCGACTTCTAGATGAAAATTCACCAATTTGAAAAAGTTGAAGCATTTGAAAGTGTTTGGATTTGATGCGCCGTTATCTAAAATTGTTCATTAAAATGAAGAAAAGCAAGTGCATTTTGAATTGACGTCAAGTTAAATTCTGATACAAACCTCGCATTGTGTTGGTTTGGAGAAGCGTAAAGCCATCCAAGCATTAAGAACACATGGAACATCAAAGAAACACGACTGAAACACCAAAACTGAAGAACATCTTCCAGCAACAATGGTGGAGACACTACTATACATCAATTCATATATATGCTTTTGGCCCACTGTTCGTTCACTGTCTACTATCTATTTACATTAACTAATAAACAGCTTTGGAAATTGTAGATAATTAGTGTTTAAACAGTTCAGGTTCAAAACCATAATTACTTCATTGACAAAACAAAACAAAAGCAACTAATGTCCTTCGTCAGTAACTAGAATGGAGACAAGGTTTTCAGTAGCAACAGGAGTAAAATCTGGAGGAGATCCTTCACCCTAGAGCTTTGAATTCAGACACACACATTATACACACACATATACACAAACACATATACACATAACATACACACACATTACATGCATAGAACACACAAATACATACACATTATACACACATACACAAACACATATACACACACCACATACACAGAACACATACATATGAACACACGATACATACATATACACAAACACATATACACATACATATACACACATTGTATGCACAGAACACACATATTACACATGCATACACAAACACACATACACACACATATATATATATACACACATTACATGAACAAACACGCACACATGCACACACATTATACACACACAAACACATATACACACATTGCATGCACAGAAGACACACAGCACATATGTACACACACATACACACAATATGCACACATCACACACATATGCATGTGCTCACACACATACATACACATGTACACATGCATTATATATACAGACACATACACACAGATTATACACACAACACAGATGTGCACACATATATACACAACACATACACATGTGCACACACATAACACTCATACATTCTTTGTTGTTAGTTCAATTTTCTTAATTGGGGGTGATTGGCTATATGCCACTAAAGTACAAATATCACAAATTCTGAGGTCATGAGGTTAAATGAATTATCAAAGGACTTTCTTTAGGCACAGTGGGCTTTAGGGCAGATGTGGACCATGGACATGAATCTGTCAGGATTTGCATGCCTTACTAACAACAATAAAAAGATTGTTGTGTGTTTATGTTTTGTATCTCTTGACCAAACATGAATTCAGCTATTATCTAAGAAGCAATAATTTTTTAATAAAAAGTCCCAAGTACAGACCAAGATCAAAGTCCTCTGTATAATAATTATTATTGAGCTTGGTCATTGCTTCTAAGAGACAAAGACAGAGAGATTCAGACAGAGAAAACAGTGATAATTACAATCTATAAAAATAGATATAAATATCAACACTTGGTGAAAACACAATGAAAATTTAGGACTATAGGATTTTATCTAATCTGTTTCATATTATTAAAATTTAGATTTGATTATTTTCTTTCCCATTGATACTATGATTCTTAAACACACTAGCTATAAAATATTTGGAATACTATGCCATAACTACCTACTTAACTTTTTTTAGCATTTGTTTATTGCCTACCCATGACAATTACACAGCAAATAAATACAAGTTTAAGACTCTCCTATGTCAGTTCCATGGGAATTATTCAATTGTTCTATTCTGGATACTTTATCTATTAAAATCTTCTCAATCAAGGATAGTCAAGTCAGTTAATTTTAAAGAATAAACATAAAATCTGAAGTGCTTTTAAATGATAAAGGTATTTACCTTTTCCTGGAGAAATGTATTTATTTTATATCTTTACCTACGTTCCTGCCAAGTTTTCTGTCAATTTGAAATAAACTAGAGATATCTGCATGCAGGCAACCTCAGTTTGAGAAAATGTCTCTATAGGATATGACGGTAAGGCATTGTCTTGATTGATCCATCAGAACAACTGAGCCCATTGTGGGTGGTTACCCTTTCTGAGTGGGAATTTCTGGGTTCTATAAGAAAAGCAGGTTGAGCAAGCCTAAAAATACGCCAGTAAGCAACACTCCTCTATTGCCTCTGCATCAGCTCCTGCCTCTAGCTTCCTGCCCTGTTTGAATTCCTACTCTCACTGTATTTGATGATAAACTGTTACATGGAACTGTGAGAGAAATAAACTCCTTTCCTCCCCAAGTTGCTTTTGGCCATGGTATTTCATCACCCTCAAAAGTAACCCTAAGGTTACCTCTACTCATATTCATGCAGTGAAAATTCTGACTATTGGTGTCTGCTTAAGAGTAACCTAAACCTTAGAGCGGCACAGTTCTTACTTTTTATTGTTATTTATTATTGACTCCAAAGATGTTGTTACAGTGTGGATCTGAGTTTTGCTCCTTACCAAGAAAGTTAGCTTAGTAACTTACCGACTTGCCAGCCATTCCATCTGATGATCGGTTGGCATAGCCAGTACGCACCAAAGACAGCAGTAGTACCTGTTGTCCGCCTACTGTGTGTGTACCAACACTGCCTAGTCATGAGCAAGATTTATTACTATTACTTATCCTAACAATGCTGTTTCCATCTGATGCTTTTATGTAATATGTGAAACAGAAAACTCTGGTAAGCCTCCTAGGTCGTTTTCCTTCATCTCAGTTTTCTATCAAGATTGGGTGAATGAGTTTCCCACGTAGAATGAGCAGGGGGCCATCAATCTGAAGCATTTTCCATATGCTGAGTAACTACATGTCAAGCTAGAACTATTATGTGAACAAAACATAACATAAATTAACAGTGTTCTTGTTTACAAGTAGCTAGATTTATCCAATCATAGGCAGTAGATTAATTGAGCCATGCCCAATTCAAATGAGCTAGTAATTTATGAGGGCAGAGTTGAGTGTGTCTTGTCAATTTCTAAGTCCCCAAGCAATTATAGAGAAGGCACACAGTGGGACTTGGTAACTATTCATTAAACTAGTAAACACTAAAAGAAATTACTTATTATTATCTAAATAAATACCTCAGACTCATTTACAGATATATACTATGTATTTATATGTGTGTGCATGTGTACACACATATGTGTCTCTCTCTATAGTTACACACACATGTTTATGTATACACACACACACACACACACACACATGTGCTCACAAAACCTTTCTTTAGAGCTGCCATTTCTTTGGAGCTGCAGACTCAGTGGAACCCATTGACTGTTTACAGGACACAGGCCTGTGAAGCTGGAGGTGTCAGTAGAGCGGTTCCATTCCATAAGAAAGTCATCTCACAGCTCCAAGGCAGCTAAGATTATCAACCTTAGTGCTGTAATCAGGCCTGAAACTAATTGGATGAACCCAAGGCCATTAGTGTGGGGGGGGTCAACTTGCTTGACTTAGTCTAAAATTTCACAAATTAATCTCGTCCAGGAACACCCTAACACATGCACCCAAAGCAGTTTCCTGTCAACTGCCGAGACATGGACTGCCAAATGAACACATAAAATTAATGATTATATTGTATATAAGATTATTCTGTTAAACGCATTAGGTAAACGGAATAATTGCACACACAGCTGGAAACTGTCGTAGATGTTATACTCTTCAAGGTCGCTGGGAACTCTGTTTATAAGATGTTTAACCATTGAGCCAGTGTGAAACACAGGATTATGTTCCCAGAATTCTGATTATGCAACTTTTCTTTCAACTAGTGGGGTAGTGGGGGAGCGGGAGGGCAGGGAACAAGGGGAGTAAATGTAAATTTTTCTTTTAACAATAAAAAAAAAAAGAAATCCTGAGGACCGGCCGTTTGCAAGGTTTTCTTTCTTCTTCACCCTCATCCAGGGCTCTCTTACTCTTTCCTCGAATTTACTGAATGCCTTAATTTTTATTCACACCCACTCCTTCAATTAAGAAAATCAATGAGTTTTAACCTTATCTTTGTGAGGGACTACAGTCTAGAGTGCTGGTCAATTAAATTACAATTTCTCAGAATGGCTCTATGCATCATTATTATTTTAAATACTGATTAAGAAGCTCTCTAGATGATCTTAACCAGCAGCCAGGCTTAAGAGCTGAGTTTAGAGACAAAACTGATCCTGCATTAGGTGGGTCAAGTTCTGAAGAATCTTTGCACAGAACCATTGTGCTCATGTATAAAAAGAGGACTACTTTGTAAAATGTTTCCGTGATAAAATAAATTAGCATTTATAAATGGGCAAAAGAATTATGTAGTTATGGTGTGAGTATGTGTGTGTGAAATCCATGTCAGTGAGCGCATGAACACACCTGTGCATGGCTCTCCAGAGGCCAGAATAGAATACCAGGTATATTTAAACAAATTTGCACCTTATTTGTTTTGAGAGAGTCTCTCACCAAACCAGAAATTTATTGTTCCTCTTAGTCTAATGGGCTAAGGCGCTTCTGAGATTGCCCTGTCGCTGCCTTCATCCCAGTGCTGGGATTATAGGCATGTGGAGCTATGCCCAGCTATTTACAAGGATAGCGGGGATTCGCACTAAGGTCTGTAAGCTTTCAAAGCAAGCACTCTTACCCAATGAGTTATCTCTCCAAGTTAGTCTATAATACCAAAGTCTGAAAAGTCCCTTCCAATACTTCTAACAAGACAAGTGTCTTACCTTAGAGTGCTACATGAGGCACACCAATTTGCATCACCCTTACTGCCCAGTCTACATGTTCTTTCACTTTACCCCCTTCCTAAACTACATGTCCTTTAGCGGCTGTTAAATGCACCACATATGCCCTTCTCTGAGTATTTCTCTGATAATTTACACTTCCTATAATCAACACCATCCTAAAGTTATTTATATAAAACATTGACATATTTAATACAAAACTTCAAAAACACCTTTTCCTAAAGTTTATTTCCTTTTTCAACTCTAAACCATTGCTGTCGATTGTAATCATGGATGCCAAGATCCCCAATATTAAAATGAGGTACAAAAATTATAGATTAGGCCTAGTATATTTTCACTATGACACAATACAGTTACACAATACAATGTTGTAAAAATACATAAAAACTAATTGCAACATCATTTTGTGTACGTTACTGAAACAGTTACAAGAAAAGATCTTTGTGTTGTTTTATGTATACTAAGAGGGGATTATCAACCATTAATGGAACAGGCACTGTGCCCTGAGCCTAGGAAGGAGAAACACAGAAGCACATCTATCTCTTTACCCAGGCTCGAATGGCATTTCCTTCTCTGGCCGTGATGTCAGTGTTCCAAGTTTCCAGTGATCCAGGACTCAAATTGGTGACCTCCCAGATCCTCAGAATTACACAGTCATCCTCCCCGGTTTTGATCCCTTTAGATGTGGGCTGTGCAACAATACCAGCCTCCTAAAGTCTCTAGTTTGCCTACAGAATGTAACATGAGGGCTGGCTCGTTGGGGTTACTGTCCCGCGTAGTACCCTGCAGCCGGCAAGCCCCAAAGAAAATCACACAGAGAGTCTACATTAGGTTATAAACTGATTGGCCCATTATCTCAGTCTTCTTACTTGCTCTTGTAACTTATATTAACCCATTGTTCTTATCTGTTAGCCATATGGCCGGTACATTTCTCATCTGGGCAGCTCACGTCCTGGTGGACTGAGCAGGAGTGCGGGTAGAGCTTCCTTCTTCCCTGAATATTCCTGTTCTCCTTGCTCCACCTCTACTTCCTGTCTGGTTTTCCCGCCTATACTTCCTGCCTGGCCAATCAGAGTGTATTTAAAACGTGATTGACAGAATACAGACAATTCTCCCACACCAACAGAATGCCATGGAACTTCTCAGACACCATAGTCATATGAATAACTTCCTTGATAAATCCCTTTGCCTGTGTGCATTTATGCCTGTCCATATTAGTTTTGTCTCCATCAAGAACCTAACTAATAAAGAAACTTCACTAGGGAGCTGCAATAGAATTCTTTCTTACTCAGTTCCTTAACACACATTGAATGAGATCTGCCAAACTGTTCACTTTGAAAGAAAAAAGAGAAAAAGACTGTGATTAAGTACCCAAAGCTACTTAACACTGAAAGATAAAAAGCGCAAAAGCCAATTATCAGCCCTGCAGAACCAGATGATCACATCATTGCAATAGCTAAGCACTAATCATGCTGTCAAACTGACATCTTATGTTTGTAAAGACTTTTAGACATAACCACTCTTTCAAAGTGAGATTTCAAAGAAACACGGGAGTGGAAACTCAAGAAGAAATAAGGATCTCTCCTACCAAGTGATTCAGTAGTGCTCCACTTCTCCCCCTCCAGTTCCAGCATCCTGTTTACCTTCAAAGGCCATCCTTCATCGGAGGCTAAGAATAATTCAATAAGCGAAGCAGCCATTTCCAAAGCATGCATGATAGACGTGTTCCTCTGGTACCAAGCTGCAGTTCAAAGCGGACTGACACTTGGGTTCTGACTTAACATCTCGCCAAATGTAGTTCTTATGCTTTCCACTGAATCTAACAGAAAATCTAGCACAAGCTTCACATAAAAAAAACATACAGAGTTCACGGCACTCTTCACTGTCCCTGTCTGAGAAATCATCTCTTCAGCCGTGTAATTAATATCTGGAAAAAAAAAAAGAAAGCACTTTAAAAACAAATACTCGAAAATTTGATATTTTTCTTCCAGGAAAACAAAGTGATTTTCAATTCAATCTCCAAACTCTAAATGGCACGCTTGGGATTAGTTAGAATGGAAGCTGCTAAAAAGTGAATTTAAAAATATTTTCAAGAATGGACAAAAAATCCAGAATGGTGAATTACAATTAAAACAGCAACAAGAAAGTTGTCTTATAAATGAGCCTTCTTTCTGCCTTGTACTTCTTTCCCAATTGAGCAGTTCTAGGAGATTTTACAGAATTAATCCTTCACGTAACAAAAAAAAAAGATTGTAAAGTTTCTATTAGAAAAAAGAAAAATAAAATAAAAAATAAAGAAAAAGAATGTGTGAATTTAATTTAAGAGATACTTATACTAGCAATAGGATTCAGTGGGGAACATGTTCACGGCACAAGCTTGAGAACTGAGTTCAAATCACCAGGGCCCATGAAAATTATGCCATGCCTCTACATATCTATTATCCATGCATTAAAATTCAGAGATAGGTGGATCCTGGAGACTTGCTGAGCACTTTCTCCCATACTCAAGACAGACTCATAAGTCTGTGAGAGATCCTCTGTTAAAAATAATTTAAAAATAAAATAAAAATAATAATATAGAAGCATGGCACAGCTGTGAGAATCTATAATGGCAAGGCTCATGTTGGTGCACTCACTGCATACTCTTAAGTTTTAAAACAGAAAATTCAAGCAAAAATAAAACAAATACATTTTCCAAAGAGAAAACTCTTTTTCATTAAAAAAAGCTTTTCATCAAAGTGCAATGTATCAAGAAATGACTATTTCACATAAAAGCTGACCAGTTTTTTTATATATAACTTTATGTAATTATCAACAATCTCAACTCTAATGAATTCTAAAATTTGTAAAACTTCACTTTTTTATTTTCTACTTTTTGGTTGGTTTTTTTTCCCTTTACATTATTTGAATTGTTAACTGAGTTTCTTTTTAATTTTCAATGGTATGAATACCTTTCTTGTACCATGTCCAAGAGTGGAGATATAAGTGGGTAAATAATCATAGCAAATTCTAACCTTGCCCTTCAATATCTGGCCTATGAAATGCTTATTACAGTGTTGAATTTGAACTCAGTACTATGTATCAATGTCAAAAGGGTGAATCTTTCTGAAAAATGTAAGAAGCAGCCTTCCTTGTACAATTTCGCTTGGAAAAGATAATATTCCTCAGGATCTTGGGGAAGCAGGGAAAGCACTGTAGTGTTTGAATGACGTCTTCAAAAGCTGTAAGTACGAAATCACAGTGCTTCAGATGATGGCAAATGTAGAACTCGGTCCCTATAACCACCAAACACAGCAGTGTACAGTAAGCTTTTTTATTCTTTTATATAAAAACAATTTATCAGCTCATAATTAATATATCCATGTATGATGATTAATATTTATTGTCAGCTTGATGGGGCAGAATCACCTCTGGACACACTCTGACTAAGAATGTTTCTGCAGAGTTTTAACTGTGAAGGGGAAAACACACCTTGAAAACTAGCAGCACCATCTCATGGGCTGGGATAATGGACTGGATAAAAAGAAGAAAATGGATGAAGTACCAGCAGCAGCATTCATCTATCAGAATTTCCAGACTACAGACTCAGTGTGGCCAGGCAACTTAGGCTACCTCCACCATGTCTTCCCTGCATGATAGACTGTTCCCTAAAACCACAAGCCAAAGCAAATCTTTCCTCTTAAGTTGTGTTTGTTAGTTATGTTGTCATAGAGATGAGAAGAAAGATTAATATACAGTGTGACTTAAACATCTCTATAGATGCAAATAATTATTTTTAAAAATTCAATATTTCTTCATTGTGAAAGTCATGAATAGGCTAGGGATGGGGAATTTTACCTAAATAGTGTAAGACTGTGAGTGACACTATAGCCAAAGTCTTGCCAAATGCATCAAATTGACAGAATCACAGTAAGCTCAGGAACAAAACAAGGTTGACCACTTTCTCCATCCTGCTCCACATGGTAATGAAATCTTAGAGCAATGAGACAAGAAAAGAAAACAAAATAAGAAGTCAAAATATCCTTACTTTTAGATATTTACTATTAATAATAAAATCCTTTAAAAAGTAAGGACGTCAGGACCGTGAGGGACTGGCCTATCAACAGAGACAGTGGGCTTGATCTATTGGGAGCTCATCAAATCCAGCTGGACCAGGACTGAATGAGCATATGACCTAACCAGACTCTCTGAATGTGACTGCCAGTGGGGACTGACTGAGAAGCCAATGATAATGGCACCGGGACCTATCTCTTCTGCATGTATTGGCTTTTTGGGAACTTATTCTATATGGATGCACATCTTCTTAGACCGAGATGGAGGGGGGAGGGCCTTGGGCTTCCCATAGGGCAGGGTATCCTGCCCCATCTTAAGGAAGCAGGGGGAGGGCGGTGGGATAGGGGAGGAGCGGGAGGGCTGGGAACAAGGGGAGTAAATGTAAATTTTTCTTGTAATAATAATTTAAAAAATGGAAAAAAAAGAAACAACCTGAAAAAAAGTAAAGATGTTAAATGTTTTCCACAATGTATCAGGATACAAAATGAATTCATCCAAACCAGTACCTTTTCTATATACCAAGGACGGACACATTGAAAAAGACATCTAGTTAACAAGCTGATTTCCCAAAGGCACAATAATTAAAACACTTAGTAATAAAGTTGACTAAGACAAACAAAATGGTTCTGTAGAGTCCTGCAATGAAATATTTAAAACACTGAATAAATGAAATTCTGTAAATGTCCATGCTGCTAAAAGCTGTTCACAGATTGAATACAAACCTAATCAAAATTCTGGGATCATTCTATTAAGATATAGAACAAAGAACCCAAGAGCTTATACAGAGGCATAAAGAGCCAAAGATAGTCAAAGAAATCTTAAACATAGTTAAGACTGCAAGGGCTATTACAAGTCTTGACTACAATTTATAGTACAGGACCACACTATGAAAGACAACATGGCACAGGCCCGAAACAGCCACATAGACCCACATAATAACACAGATAGACATTCTAGTTCACCAAATGCAACTACCTGTTTTGTTTTGTTTTCTTTTTTTACAGAGATGCCAAAGGTACATATTGGAGAAAGACTTTACAAACAAGATGGGAAGTAACGTAAGTACTGGAGCCAAAATTATCCACTCTATTGAATAAGGCCACTAGTCAGTCCTATTTGATCGCTAAAAGTTATCCTTCTACCAAGGCAAGCAGTATTAATGTATCTTCATGCATTGTTTATAATTGCTCATGTTTAATCAGTTGGCTTTTAATTGCTACTACTAAATGCTTTCCTTTCTTTCACATCGAAGATAAATTATTAATTAGGTATTTATCTATTGCTTTTTTTATTCCTTAGAACTGCCCCCTTCAATCTCACACAAGATAATTTAAGGATAAAATGAGAAAGCCACATGAGCTATCAAGACTAAAACAAAGTATACATAGTTCTTAAATATTCCAGGCACTGGGTATATACTTAAAAGCTCTCAGTGTTCCAAGAATCACATAGAATCAAACACATCTATGTGCCCTGGCCCCATATCAGCTATGTAACAACACCATAATGGAAAATGTGTTCTAGGAAATGTACTACATGGCTTTCTTATAGTATTTCATTGTAATAATATGGACCTGTGTTTATTTCATGCTTCAGACTTCCACAAAATATCCTCAGTTGTGTGTGTGTGTATGTGTGCGTGTACATATCTATAGTTGCTATTTTGCTTTGACTAGGGTTAACTATTTAGTTTGTGTGTTGCTTAATTTCAATGGAAAAGGAGAGGCACTTTAATGTAATATTTAAAATAACAATAATTGGTAGGTAAGACCCAAGATTTGTGCTCCTAAAATGGCATGGGTCTCATTTAATAGGTAGTATGTGAGCTGAGTACATTCAAATAAAAGGAAGGAAGTAATAAGATGGCGAAAGAAACAGTAAGACTGACATGAGTTGATTTTTTATTGAATATATTCATTTTCATCACTTCTCTGATAATATTTATCTTCTTTTTTACTATTTTTAACCCTTCTCATTGTATCTGTATTTGTTTTCAAGTTTTTCATAGATAGAGATATGCATGTGATTCACTCAAACTTCTACTTCCAAGACCTCTTAAACTTTTAAATAAAGAATGTTTACTTAAAAGTGCCACAATGATCTCAATACTTAATAAATGTTCACTGTGTTCTGTCATAATTGGCAGCATGTGCTTAATATTTTATAAAGTAGCAGAATAGTATTAAGATTAAGGAAAGAATTGCTCGGAAAGGCCTGGAGTTCCTACGCTTTGTTTGCCTGTCCCCTGGGAATGGTGTCTACACAGCAGGGGCTAACATCTGACATAATTATGAAGCACTTCTCCTTTAGATGATGCTTCAGTAAAACTATGAACTCCGACTAGAGTTGGAGAAAATGTATCGGAGAATTTGTTGTTGCTCATAAGCAATTCCTTTCCATTTCAAATAAACCCACTTCAGTTTTTGAAAGTATACAACTACTGATAACCTGGACAGTTTTTTTTAATAACAACTAACTCAATAACCACCAATAATAAAATTCATCTAATAATACAAAAACATATGGTATCCAGGAAGAGAACAACATCTTACGGATCACAGCCGCGAACAATGGGGATGGCTCCTGTGGTCTCCCAGTGGCAGGGAAGTTTCTGCTTTTTGCCATCATTCTCCAAAGACCAATTGTCAGTACATGTAATTCTGCTTTCAAATCTGTTCATTTAATAATTTCTGGGAGGCATTACAAAAACCAAATACCAGAAGGCTAATGGGAGCATTGCCTTTGTCCTAAAGATAAACAGACCAATTAATAATAACAACTTCAGGAAAATACAACAACAAAAGCAACAACAATAATAACAGGGGCTTTCATGGAGCATGTACCATGATTATGTACCAGAGAGGAGTTGAGATGTATCGTACTTCACTTCCATCAGTCATTATACTGTAAATTACCCTATTACAGCTTTGAATATGAGAATATTTAAAAATAAAGAGGTGAAGTGGGTTTTTTTGGCAACATGACAGAGACTATTTGAAACTCATACACCTGATAGTCCAGCATTGTCATTCCCTTAGTTCTAAGACATTATTACTTTGAGTCAGGAAATTACTGACTGATGATACAGCTATTTTTTTCAAGAAAACCCATATATTTAAAAAATTGTTTTGTGTCTACATGTTTGTGTGCAGTGATGTATATATAAATGCCCTTGTGTATGTGAATGCACATGGGTATATTTGCTACTCTATTGGGTGTGTCTTTCTGTATCACACTCTACCTTATATAGTGAGGCAGAATCTCTCACTCCAACCCAGTGCTAACTAATTCGGCTAGTTCAACTAGTCAGTTGGCTGTAGGGAGTCCTTACATGAAGCTAAGGGAACAATATGTTGCTAAACGTCAATCTGATGAAATAACAGAAAAACAAAGATAACAGGAAAGGATTTTAAAGACCAAAAAGAAAATTGTATGATCCTTAGCTACAAAAACTGTGTAACAGATTTTGCCATTGATTTCCCAATGACCTGTACCAGGGTTTTCTTAATGTGGCTAAACATGAATAAATAAATAAATAAATAAGTAAATAAAAAGTAAAAAGAAGAAAGAGAAACAAAACTAATCAAAAAAACAAAGTACTCAAATGGTAGATTTGAAAGAAGGCCATTCTGATTCACTAGGATTAGTGTCAAGAGTCCACTTTTTCATACAGCAGCCCAAGAAAAATTCTACATGCTCAATTAGGGTTCAGTTTAATTTTCCAAGTACAATTATGTTCAATAAGAAAAGAATGTCCATCAGTTTTGATAATATTGACAGCAATAAAAAAACTAAATTATTTTAACTTGGTGACTTACATAGAATTTCTATAATGTGAAAAATAATTAACTGAGGTTATTTGCATTATAAGAAGGAATTTAGGAATTAAATTTGATAGCTCGCGTTTTCAAGAAATAGCTCATGAGAGGCAGATGGCTCAGCACCCAAAGTCTCTCAGAACAGGTGGTTCCCAACATCCTGGTTAAGCAGTTCACAGCTGTATGTCACTCCACCACTACGGAATCTGGAGTTCTCACTTTGCCTCTTGTAACCAAGCAAATCAAAGTGTGTCTTGGAAATTAGGTTTCCATATACACAAAATCACAATGAAGTAGTAACCATTACACAATTCTCTTCAAGTGTGTCACAGAGCAAAGACGGCATTGTGTTTTCCTAATAGTAAGGTGGATTTAAATATTTTCTATGAGTAAGTGCAATGGAGTGGACAACCAGGTTTTCTAAAAATGCACTATTTGTGTTAAGAAAAAAGTGTAACAGCAAAACATTAGATCTTTATTCACTTAGTCAGTCCCCTACCCGGAATGTGATTTTTTTTCCATTGATTTATTTCCAAAATAAAACTTCTACTTCAAATGAATTGAATTTATCAAATGGGAAAGGGATGGGGAGAGGTGATTTAGAGTGTTAGAAAATATTCCGCCCATGTCTACCTTCAAAGGGACACCTTTGAGTTGAGGTAGACATAAAAAGCAAAAATTACCTCTAGTTTTTATGCCAACTGAAAAATAAAATACAAGAGGCAAAAGAAAGGGAGAATGCCATTTCTCTTCAGCTGTCAAGAACAGATCTCACACTGCCCAGTTTCTCGTGTTCTCGGAAGACTCCGGAGTTTTCTGTTAGGAGTTGTTAGAAATGAGAATCTGACTTCTGTCTCCTCCCATCCAAATTCTGTATGTAGTACAACCGACGTCCATTGCAAAGTGGATGCTAGAGACGTGATTTACATCCAATTTATACTTCGCCAGCACTGTCATAAAAAGATGTAGCGATTCAGCTATATTCTGTGGCAATGACTGACAATAACTTTTCTTTATCACAATCCCTTTGATGCTCATTAGAACAGTAACAGATGCCTACAGTAATTCCTCTCATTGTTTCTTCCCTTTAGAAAGGGTAAGAGCTGTTGCATATTTTGTGATAACACTCTTTTCCTTCCTTGGCTCCACTATTGTCCTTCCTTTTAGAATGCATGAGTGTAATGTCATCATTTATTTTACTGAATATGTTTTCAATTACTGTGTCAATAGCAATATATGAATTTCTTCAGCCTTAAAAGAAATGCTTGTATCAGCAACATAACCACCATATCTACTCAGAAGTTTAATATTAATGAGAGAAGCTGAGCCTTCCCCATACAAAGCTGACAGTTTGTGTCACACACGTTGATGTCAAGTTTCAAAAAAAAAAAAAACTACAGAATGAGAAGACAGTGGTACAGACCTCAAGGCAATAGTAAGTTCTAAATGACCCACAACGATGTTGGTTTAAGAAACCAATGAGCTTTCCTTCAGGTGGGTGACATTTTTAGCTTTTGAAATGGAGAAAGTTAATGTTGAGAATTGGCAAAGGAGGATTTGTAAACTCTGAGACGATGATAGGAAGGATTCGGGATCCTATAGCTGCGTAATCAAGGTTGTCTTTTCCTACTTGCATAAAACAACTTGTTATTATATATTGGGTATGTCATTATAGACTGATTCACCATCAACTACCTGGCCTTACCCTCTGATCATGAAAACCCTTGTCTAATGAGCTCTTTTCCAGCAGAGCACCCAGCAGCATTTTCTTTTCGGGTAATTGTTTCAAATGTGTTTTCAGATGTACACATTGTAGCTTTCCATTGTTAGAGTTTTTTCATCTTCTAAAATCCTTTCACGCTACCTTCCCATTGACTGCAGATGTTTAGGTTGCAAAATTTTCTTACTGGCACTTGCCTTTTTGCACACACTTGCGTTGTATTCAACGTGAAATTCAAATTTCTTCTCTTTTTTTTTTTCAGCCGATTCTCTTGTAAAGAAAGCTAAAAGCATCCAGAAATAACCATGGCATATCATGGCTGATAGGCTGCCTTGAAATACCTTCCACCAAATTAATTAGACTTTTGAATTCAATAAAACTTGCATATTTAAGACACGAGCAGAATATAGACAGATGCTTGGCCAGAAAGTAATATCAATGGCTTCTTGTCTAATTAACAATTAGTGTCTGTGTTTGCTGTGAAGACTCTTAAGTGTATGTTTTACTGCTTATTCTTTGTCAGCATTCTAATTTTTTGAATCCTTGAAGGCTTCTCTAACCTCTCTATCTCATAATGTTCTAAATTCGTCTTGTCTTCCTGTTCCATCACATAGTGAGGTTTAGTTGGGAAAAATAAAAATAACCTCACACACTTCTCAATACTAATTTTCTCTTAAGCTACCATTGAGTCTATAACAAAATACTGTAAAGAGACAACTTTAGAGACAAAAGATTCAATTTGGTTTCACAGTTTTCAGTCAGTGCTGTTAGGGAAGAGCTGAAAAAGGCTCTGTGCATGCTGGAAGGAGATGAGCCGCAGGCTGCTGCAGTGCGGAAAATAGGAAGCAGATAGAACAGTGTTGGGACCATTTGGAGTCCTGGCCTCCAGCTGCTCTTCCCTGCTAGAGATCTTTCCTTCTGATTTAAGTTACTGAAAGCTGTGGCAAAGTTGTTTACCAGTTTTGCTTCACGACCATGTGTTGCCTTGCCTTGAGAATCAGAAGATAAGGTTTTCACCTGTTGGCCCACCTGACTGTTGGGTATATAAGCCTTCATGGTGCTACTGAATAAAGGGCTTCTTGCCAGTGGCTAGAGTTCCGTGTCTCTGTTTCTTTTTCTGTCTGTCTGTCTTTGTGAGTTTGTGTGTTTCAACATCCAGCCCCTAGCCCGAAGCAACTCGGTAACTGTATGGTAGCGCACAGAGCACAGACAGAAGGACATTCGTGCGCTACAGAACAGCACTAGAATTAGGCCTAGGCTGTTTCCTCCAAAGACATGGATATAGTGACTCACTTCAACCATTTTGACTCTACATCCCAAAAGTGTCACAGATTTCAAAAAGGGTGTGAGCAGCTATGCCATCAGCTCTGAAATCAGGGGTCTATAAGGAATGTTCCTTTCAAACTCCTATGTCTGTGTTTTTATTTCAATTGAGATTTTTATTTTCCTGTTATTACTTTCAAAATATCGCAAAGGATATAATTAAGTAATATCTTGCTTTTAAATTTTCTTGGTGAACTTAACAAATCTGAAAGGCTATTGCCTACATGGAACAATTGAAAGGGGATAGGAGCATGCAAACACTGCCTCAACGTGAAACAGAATGTGTCTCTTGTCAATTATCACCCATGAGTCAGAGTCATATTGAGTAGGAATGTTGTGAATGGGTAGCTGAAGTGACTCAATTCTTTAAAATTTCTGTCCCTCTAGAATGAAAGACATTCTGACTTACCTTAGCAAATTCATTTACTATTTAACAAGAATAGACTAGACACATGGATATAGATAGATGCCCAGTAGACCTATGGCTCTGTTTACATATTGTGAGCCTATTCTCATTCCTGTCACACTTAGGCAGGTTACAGAGACAGTTTTTGAAGCTAAATTATGAGGAGTAGTTTTAACTACTCGGTGTGTAGCATAAATGATGAATGGATTGACTCCCAAATTTCAGTGCATTATACTGTCAATCCTACAGTTACTTTATTGTAGACAGCAGAGGTAAAAGCTATTTCTTGAATAACCCATGCACTGATTTTTTTTTTACAAATAACATTACTTAAACAAAAAAAAGTTTTTTAACTTTGTAACATTTATTTTATTTTTCTTTTGATGAGAATATAATATAATAAATTATATTCAGGTAATTGGGGTATTGTCTAAGTTATAAATCTACCGCTGTGAAGACACCATGATCATGACAACTCTGATAAAGGAGTATATTTAATTGGGGTGACATAGTTCAGAGGTCTAGCTTATTATCATTGTGGCAGAATATGGTGGCAGGCAGGCTTCAAATTCCATTCCAGAGCATGAGAAGATGGTTGACAAGAAAACCTAAAAAGCATTAGCATTTTCTCATCTGTAAGAGTTTACCATGGAATGGTAGGAACTAGCTCCGTTGTTCTAAAATATAACAGAAATGATAATAGTCATGCTGCTGTGAGAGGTCCTCTGTCTATGTGTTGCTTTATTGGTTAATGAATAAAGAATTGCTTTGACCCTGTGGAAAGGGCAGAACAGAACTAGGCCGGGAAAGCTAGGCTGTATGCTGGAAGAAAGAAAGGCAGAGTCAGGGAGAAGCCACGGACTGCAACCAGAGTCAGACTTGCCGAAACTTTTGCGATAAGCCACTGCCACGTGGCAAAACACAGAGTAATAGAAATGGGTTAAATTAATATGTAAGAGTTAGCCAATAAGAAGCTAGAGCTAATGGGACAAGCAGTGATTTAATACAGTTTCTGTGTGATTATTTCAGGTCTAAGCTAGCCGGACGACCTCTCTCCTCCTTACTACATCATATGGTTCTCAAATTAAAATGGTTTGATTTACCAATTTCTCTACCTTACCAGGTTGGTATAAACATGAAACTTTACAATGGTTTGATATTTTTATCCCATCACTATGTTTGATAAGTTGCACATGTTGGTCCAATTTTCATTATGAATAAGCTTTGTGTTAAGTAACTGTGTTCATAGGCATCCTAATGTGTGTATTTAGGGTTGATCAGGCTAAGAAGTTTAGGATGTTACATACCATGTAAATGTTAGACTTGAAATATGTTCTAGTGATGGTTGGTTCATTTGCGCAAAGCCCTACCAGGAGAACAGAAGCATCCAGACATGATATTTGATCTAAGGAGGAAAAGAAAAAACATAATTTCTGCTAAGAACCTGATTGTTCTACTACCCAGTGATAATCATTACAGAAAGGAAACAGTGAAAAACCAGTAATTCTCTATGCTCTAACTGAATGTTTAATAAAATGTACTTCTGTTTCTATTTAACTTAATAACTTGTTGATTTTGTGTGTGGCAAATTATTTTCTATTTCACCTAACCTATCACTGCATAAAAGGTGCTCTGCTGATTTCATAGTGTGCAGAATACTTTCCATATCAGGTCAATGATGAATCTAAAAATAGTAAAAAATTCAACCAAACCTGGTCATTGATTTGACATCAACCTTGGCTTTTGATTTTTTTTTTAAAACTGTGATCTTCCTGCTTCTAAAAATTCTCTCTTTAATCATCATAAAAGAGCTTGAGTTAGAAAGACCGATTTATACTTAAGCAGCTTTGGCTTTTAGCTGTAATATTGGCAAACTAAGTACCGAGATGGTCTGATAATGATTATGTCTCTATGTTGATACTGTCATCATTTTTCCTGACTTAAAAAATAACACAACGCCAATTGAAAAGAGAAAAGATATTTCATTATATATTTTACTTCAAGGTTTATATCAGACAAGAATAAATATCAGTTCATGGTTAAAATAATCTTTGACGAAAATTATTTTTAAAAATCCTTCCATATGTTGTTGAGTTCCACTGTGGTTTTACTTTTTCATCCCTTGCTTTTACTTTAATAACAGTCTTAATAACTAAAATTTTCATAATAATTCAAAGTTGTTATGATGAACATTCCATGGGTCTAGAATGGCAATTCTCTTCTTCCACCACGTAGATCTCAGGGATCAAATGCAATTTGTCAGGCTTGGCAGCACGTGCTTATTTTTGACATTAAGCCATCTTGCCAGACCACAGTGCATGTATCTTTTGAAATCTCATTGGAATCCTCCACACCAAAAATATCAAAAGTAGCAGAGTTACTAGAATATATAAGAAAGCAATATATATGCATATGTGTATACAATATGTATTATATATACATGTGTATATGTTGTAATGAGGTGGAGCGAACTGCGTCCCGCTCGGCTCCCGGCCGCACAACCGCACAGCTAGCTTACATTTGAAATAACCACATGAAAATTGTATTCATCTAAATACTGCCTGGCCCATTATCACTAGCCTCTTCTTGGTTAACTCTCACATCTTAAACTAACTCATTCTGATAGTCTGTATATCACCATGTGTTGTGGCTTACCGGCATGACTCTAACCAGTGTCCATCTCAGGCCAGAGCATCATGGCGTCTCTTTATTTAACCAATGAAAGCAATACAAAATACAGAAGAACCCTCCTACACCAATGAATATACATATGCATATTATATATTTTGAATAATTGCTTATAGAAGTGTTGAATTGTGATTCAAAACAGACTTATTTCAAAGATTAGGCAAAAAACATTTTGTATTTATTGTTTTATGACTAACTGAAGAATACCAGATTGGCCCAACAGAAAATTTTAAGATATGTCTTTCACAATGCCTTATTTTCTTATGAATGACAAATTTGTGTCTAAATTAGCACTTCTAATATACCTTTTTCATAATAATGAAACAAAATGCTTATTTTACTCATGAACTTATTTAATATATAGCTTAATGAAATAGCTTTTTTTTTAATTTTGCCTAATGAGAAAAATATGATTCAACATTTTACTGAAAGTCAAATGTTTTTATAACTTTTGTAGATCCTGAAATGCAAAATAGCTAAAATGGAAGAGCATCTGAGGAACACAATCTATATAAACCTTTTATATGTCTTTATCCTAGGTAAACTTCACATCAAACGAAGGCTTTCATTGTCTAGAAGAAGCATTTAGTGATCTGAAATAAGTTAAACATTTCACATAAACTCATTGTTGGTGACAAAATCATGCAATTGATGGAACTGTAGGACTGACCCATCATGTCATTTATGGCTTCTAGTGAGAATAATGATGAGACACAGGTATTTCTTGCTTCTGCCATTTGCTCTGAACTTGATACACCGTGTTGTTGACTGTGTCTGTTGTGCAAGCCATAGGGAAAGATGAAAATGCCATCCGACGCATGTTGAGCTCTGAGGTGTATAACTGTAGGTCCCTGGAGACATTGTGAACTATTCCATTTTACTCATTTGCTGCTCCGCTAGAGCCACACTGCAACCCCTGTGCTCCAATTAAAAGTCCCACATGTTGATTTTTAAAATTTTTACCAAGCTCTTGAGCACTGAGTCTCACCATTAGGACTTGATTGGACCTGTTTTCCCAACAGAATGCTCAAAGAACATAGTGATTACTCAGGTTCCTATTTGTGCAGGAAACTGCAGTACAGGGCTGAGTGTTTAAAGGAAATACATCTTCCTCCATTTTCTGCTAAAGTGAAAGTTCAGATTAAAATTACAGTATGAAAAATAATTTAAAACAAAGGTAGGCATTATCTCTTTCATGAAGAAGTGACCTATCTCTTATGAGACCAACTGGCTTATTGCGTGTATATTGACTATATGATCACTTAACTCCAAGAAATGTATTTGGAGCAAGCAGTCTCTACCTTTTTGCTATTTACAAGACTCATTGATAGTCAGTTTATGATTACTTTTT
>JAQHUG010000029.1:3597834-3617440 GCA_028555095.1 Dicrostonyx torquatus
TCTCTCTCTCTCTCTCTCTCTCTCACACACACACACACACACACACACACACACACACACACACACAGCAGCCTATTTGCCTTCACGGTTGTAAATGTTTTAAATAACCTACCTACTTAAAAGAACTAAGAGTTACACTAAAATGATGTTTGAGGCATCCAGCTAGGGCCAAGTTTTATAGGACTACAGAAAATTAACAACACAGATAATAATCACCAGCACTTAAAAAGAAAGTGCTAAAGTGTTCCAGACCCTCCTACGAAACATCTGAAGCCAGATCCCAAGACCTGATATGAAACTAAGCACCACTCAGTCACTACTAAGTGCAGACTGCCTTGCGGAGGATGCCATGGGTCTCTGATTTCAGCACTCCTCCATAGACACTGCTTCGAGGTTCTAAGATGAAGCCGTCATCCGAGGGCTCTTTCCCGGATTTGAAAAAGCGAGAACTGAGGGTAGATGTTTTACTCTTCCTGAATACAACGGAAGCACAGAAACCAGCTAAAGGAAACAAGAGAACCTGACAAATGGTCCAGCATGTGCAGGGCTCAAGGCAATTGTCCAAGGATTCAGAGAACTGACGTCTAGGTGGAGGAGTTGGAGTATGCTATCCCATTCATGTCAGAGCCAGGTGGGAGCAGCATGAAGAAAGAAATGGTGGGGCGAGTTGGAAGAGAAAGTTATCTAGGGAATTGCCCCCGTTAAAAATTCATAGGGGAAGCTGTTGGAAAGAGAGTTAATGGTTTAATGAATAAATTATTATCCAAACACCCAGGGGTTACAGGTTAACACAGAGGGCGGCAGCCATAATGGCTTAAGTGCTGTTGCACTTGACACCTCTTTATTTTCTGGCATTTTTGGGGGGCAGTGGGCTCCAAACAGACTACTAACCAAGTATAGATTCTTTTAAAGAAGAAAATGACTTTCCAGCTGATTTTGAGGCTTGCTAGCATAATATTCTTATGATGAAATAATGTCGAAGAAAAGGATTAGAGAAAAAATTGTTTTGGTTCGAAGAAAACAGTGTTTCCTGACAACATTGGTCGACATGCTGGGAGTTCTCTAAAATGATTCCTGTGTTTGCATTGCAATTTTGGTGTAACGCTTCTAGATTTTTCATCTTTATTAATTCATCTGTTCCCCATCATTTCTTCAGCATTTGACCACATGTAACTCGCTCTTATCTGGAGAAATATTTCAGTTACACAGTAAACCTAACTTCACTAGTCGAGTCTTATTGCTTGATCCATAAGGAACAGGAACAAGAAGAGAAGAAAGAGTGTATTTTAAAACAATATCAAAGTAATACTAATAATGTTAAAGCATATGAGTAAAGTGTCAAGATAAATGGTAACATGATATTCCTGATAGCAAAATGTTTTTCAATGTTCAGGGTATTTTTTATATTTTTTCACAATTATTTCCCCTATTTTGTCAAAGGCAGACTGAACTAAATTTAACTGCCTAATCAAAACTTCTGTTTGTTAATGTACTTCAGTCTTTAATTGTTATAAGTTTTACCTATTGTATTTTTATGAATATAAACATTTTTCTATACATATGACTGTGTACCACATGTGCGCCTGGTGCCTGCACAAGTCAGAGGAGGTTGTGGATACCCTGAAACTGTAGTTACAGATGGTTGTGAGTTACCGTGTGAATGGAGGGAAACTGACCCAGATCCTCTGTAAAGCAGGCAAGTGTTCTTAAGCACGGAGCACTGCACACTCAACTTATTCCATTGGTTTCATTAATAAGTCATACTGTTTTCATGATGACACTTTGAGATTTTAAAAGTTTCCTTCTTTTTATTTTATATAAATATATTTTATATAAAATACATTGTAATTAAAGTTTCCCCTCTCTACACCTTTTCTCCCTTCCAGATCCATACCATTTCTGTCTTTTATAAATCAAACAGATATTTAAGGAAAGGCAAATGAATTAGAATAGGAAAAGAGAAAAAAAAGCCAAAGGAAAAAACCAAGGAGCACATATAGATGCAGAGGCACACATACTGATTGCACACACAGGAATCCCATAAAAACAGAAAATCAGAAGCTGTAATATGTACACACATGTCCTATATGGTAAAGAAGGAGGAGAAGAAAGAAAAGGAGAAAGAGAAGGAAGGGGAGAAGGAGAAGGAGAAGGAGAAGAGAAGGTAGAGATGAAGGAGGAGGAGGAAGAACAGGAGGAGGAGTAGAAGAAAAAGAAGAAGAGGAAGAGGAAGAAGAAGAGGAAGAGGAAGAGGAGGAAGAAAGAGGAAGAGGAAGAGGAAGAAGAAGAAGAAGAAGAAGAAGAAGAAGAAGAAGAAGAAGAAGAAGAAAAAGAAGAAGAAGAAGAGCCTTGACACAACACAACATTCTGAGACAAACCCCATCCAAAATGTGATTGAATTTGTTTTTGTTCATCATTTACGGCTGGGCATGGGGCTTACTCTTACAAGTTATCTGTTTCACAAGTGAGATTTGTTTCTCGCTTGGAGAAAACTAATTTTTCTTTTCAATTAGATTTTCATTGGAAATGGTTTGTGAATTAGCTTCCTCTCCCAGTTCTTGAACATCTGCCACAGAAGTCTTACAGGAGTAAGGAAGGATTCTTGGAAGAAAGAATGGTGTGAAGAAGACCTCAGAAGAGGAATGATGATTTTTATTCTTTTAATAATATTTATTGTGACACTATAAAAATAAAATCATTGAAATTCTTATAAGAGTTCTTTTTTACTCAAATTCCTACCATAATTCATTGTGCTCCCATTAGGTTTACAAATTATGTTTCCTTAAACTTAATGGGATTAAGAAAAGAATGGTCACTGAGGTGTCTCATCTCTTAATGAGGACTTCCTTAGCTCTACAAACACTGGGCCAACCCTTAGAAATTACTGCTGGGAAAGACTTGGTATTTAATGCACTTTTATCCGCATGTGATTCTCCTGGGGCACGACACCCTCTCCATTTTAACTCATTTAATTGTGTAGCTCCCAGTCCTATTGCTCTGCCAAGACAAAGAGGAAGTCTATATTTACTGTTGTCTTTATTCTAGCATTCAGTACAGTTAAGACAATGTAGGCAAACCGGAGTAGCAACTCATAATCTTGATTCTCTATAGCAAAGTTTGCAAAATACACGCCCAATGTGCCAGATTCCACTCATCTATAAAGTAATAATTGAGAACAGAGGAATTAATGGTGATGACAGCTAACATTGAGCCATCCATCTCTAAAGGCCACAAATGATTAAAACCCCTTTACATAGATTAATTCACTTAAGCTTCACAAATCTAGTAAATATCTGTTGTTTTACTCTCTCGGTTTCATAGACAAGAAAAGTAATTTTCCTGATTTTCGGGTCAGTCTCCCAACACAAACTTACTGGGCTTTGTGCTATCTTGATAAAGGCTTCTCTGATGCCACTTAATGAGTCTGAATTATAATCACCCTGTCAATTCCATATCCTACATCCTTGATAATAATAAATTCTGCAAGATCGCTATTCTAGCTTAATAGTCTCAGCTCTTCTTAATTTTCTCTAAGAGGTAAATTTTACATACACATACTATCTTTCTGAGTTATCTAAAATGCCTAGTCATTCATTAGAAAATAATTTTCTCTTTCTCATTCCTCAAGGTGAAGGAATAAGAGCATGTTTCACACATTAGTTTCTCTAATTTCATCTGCTCAGATTAGTACGTGATCATAGTAAACACTTGTGAACTTCAGCTGCCTGCTCATATGTGTGCATGCGTGTGTGTGTGTGTGTGTGTGTGTGTGTGTGTGTGTGTGTGTAAAATTCTAAGGGTTCATCTCAGGTCTTCTCACAGGGCAGGAATTTTGTTGACTGAGGCATCTATGCAGCTAAGTATCTGCCATTAATTGGTTGTTTCTACTTATCTTTCTTTACTTTTAGTCCTTTTAACTCTAGGGACTAAGCACTCCTCTCAAACCATATGATCTTCAAACATGTCTTTTTTACAGGAAATACAGGAAATACAACCCGCTATTGATCTGTTTTACTGTTGGGATTGTCCTAGTCTATACCTGTCATTGTCACTAATCAAATGTCTCTTTCATGTTAAGCCAATTATCAATAACTTAACTTTTTGACAACTAATACATTTGTGATCTCATCAATCAATTTCTAATAGCAATAAATGTATAAGTAAAATTGCTTCTTATACTAACATTACATATTCATTCTTTTATTAATAAGTTTTATTCTTTCATTAATTGATAGGATGCATTATATTTTATCCTACATAGGAACCTATAGTTTCTGTATGACAAAAAAATTTGCTTGAGGCTGATAATTAGAGATATCATATATTTCTGCTCTTGTCTCTTCCTTCAAAAAACAGGAAGTCCTCTCAACGTTTCATGGGTGTAATATGAAAGCTAAAATAAATTTTAGGATATTATATGCTATTCGTGAATGCCATGCCATCATGTGTTGCTCTGTATTTTTATTTGGACATGCATCAACAAATGTCCCCTAAGGTCACTGAAACTTGCACACATCTCTTCAAGAATTCCCGATATTAAGGAAAGCTGTCTTCTCAATACTGACCTCTACTAGTTGAGACTTTAAAGATTCATCTTTGCCTCTGAAATCATAAGGATTCAGTTCAGCAAAGCTATTTCAAGAGTTGGATCTTACAGTTAGTTGCTGTTTGTGAATGAATTTCTTTCTTATACACCAGTTTAGAATGAAGCCTTCTGTCTAATCACGGTACTAGGTCAAATTGTTCCAACTAACTGCCATGAAGTTAATTAAATATCTAGCATAGAAAACTTGAAATTAGTACCACTTTTAATTACGAAGATATTATTTTAAAAATATGCTCTTGAGTGTGTGTAGCTATGTAGAAAATCCTCTGGAACCTGCTGTGACTCATAATGTGTTGCTTTTCTATAAGGATATTGTACAGTGATATTGTTTTACTACATTAGATCTTTTTGCAATTAAATAATTTATTCTAAGAAATTTCAGATTTATATGTAACTGTAGATAATGCAGCAAACAGACATGCACTGCTTAGTCATTTAGCTAATATATGAACTTGCTGGGTGTAGCACAAATCCTAGTTGGTCTTATTAATAAAAAAAACCTAGAGTCAGATATAAGAGTTAATGCTAAAGATCAGAGAAGCAGCCAACCACGAGAAATTTCTTTTGCCTATATCAATGCTCAGACCAAAGGGATGATGCTGTCTTCAGAATGCATCTGCAGATGCATCTGTCTCCACCAAACCTCAGACAGTCTGTTACTGTTCCTCAGACTCATCCTGCCTTATATTCCTCTCTCTGCTTAGCCATATCACTCCTGTCTCCACTTGCCTAGTGCTGAGATTAAAGGTTTGGGATCGCAAGTGTTGGGATCAAAGGTGTGAGCCACTACTCCCTAAAATCTAGTGGTTTAACTATGCACTCTAATCTTCAGGAAAGCTTTATTTATTAAAACACAAACAAAATATCACTATAGCTTGGCATTCAGCAAATGCATGCTTAGCACTAGCCAAGAGGACAAGTTTTATCCTGGGTAGTTGGGTCATTGAAACTTGTCCCTAGTAGAGTACACATGATCTAGTTTTCCCACATTACTGCTAATATTTGCTTAGTATTTTATTTAGAGTTTTCCAATTCAGATTGTTGGATAACATTATCTAAATTTAATTTTAATATGTGTATTTTCAAATAGCTGTGCAATATGGAATAGATTTCTATATGCTTGCTTGAGAACCAAATTTCCTTTACTCTGAATGTCTTTCTTCCATTTATTTTGTACCAAAGAAAATGTTGACCATAGAACCTTCATTGTGAATGTGGTACAAACAATAATGGGACCATTTACATAGTTTAGCAATGTAAAAGGATATGAGAGGTCAATGTAGGTTTTCAAGAATAAAAATAGTTGTGAGAGAACAAAATTTGTGATTATGGTTGACTTTTGTTTAGCTTAGTCTTGGTATCATTTAAATTTCCTAATATCCTAGAACAGTGCTTTGACCTGTTTTTCTACTGGATGTTTCACTATCTGTTGGGCACTACGTCATTATAAATTAATATTTACTGAGTATCTGTAATGTGGAGAGAAAGTAGATTGGACAGACTCTGCTTGGTACCTCTTAATCACCAGGAGCCTTTGGTTTTAGTATTTTAGTAAAAATACCTGCTTTCCCAAAACATTTTAGAGTGCAGAAAGTACATTTTATTTTTAATGACTAAAGTATTATATTCTTGAGCTAACTTCGTTCTTTGATACTATTCATATAGCCATAGCCACTACTGTCTCTTTTCTTTACATAATTTCCTTGTTGTTCATGACCTTACCTTTTCCTTTTCTTCTCATCATATAGAGTATAACTCCTGCTTACCCACCCTTTTGTTGATATCTAACATCCATCAGGTATGTAAGAACTCCTAACCTCTTGATTTCTAGTCCTTCATTGCAAGACTACTCCTATCTTGTCTTTTGGTGACTTTATTACCATTAGTTTCTCAAGTCCTTGATCTGTGATGACTGAATTCTTTGTCATATACTTCATCTTGGCCATGCTCCACTAGGCCATTCACAAAACCAGGACATTTTTAGTAACTGGAGTTTCTCTAACCATCATTTTAAGCATCTGTCTACATTACTACCCCCAAGGAATGTATCTACTAGAATACCCAAATTCTTACCATTCATTTGCCTCCAGCAATACCTAAAGTCTACACACCTATCATTATTGATGGGTAGACTTAAATCCTTTTTCATCTAATGTGCTAATGATTTTGCTGATGCCTATAACAGCCCTAACACCACAGCTTCCCTCTTATTTCATCATAGCCATACATCAAGACAATAATTCTAATTAACCCCAACTCTTCCAATTTAACATACATTCACAGGTGTCTGACATTTTCTGTGTTGGCTATCTACAAAGTTACATTATCATAAACGGAAGAAGCAGTCGGGTTCTATTTTGAAAGATAAAATAGAAGGTCTTCAATACAGTTGAACATTATGATATTTTAGACATGGAAAACACAGAGAACAAAATCTATTTCAGTTTAGAGAAAAAGGGAAATTACAAACAGTCCAGAATCCTCCACTTCTAACTCACACAACGATGTCTCTTCATGCCTACATACAGAATACTGTCACCCTTCACATACACAGGTCTTTACCTCACAATAAATCTTCTTTCTGGTAAAATTCTCAAAGACACAGGGGAGGATGTGCTTTATGATGTCCTAGGCAGACACCAACACCCTGATGACAGTAATACTGACTACCACATTGACCAGATTTGTTCACTAGTTGTCAAAAGGAATAGGAGAGTAACTGAAGACCTGTAATGAATAGCTTTCACACGTGTCTTAAGTAATTAGACATGTACTACATGAAAAAAATTGTGTAGCTCTACAAGAACTATATCAATTGGAAATTTCCTTAAGTTTTCATATTGTAAATGTAAAAAAGCAAATGCCCACTTAATCCATTAGCAAGAGACAGAAGATTGTTGCAGAGTGTAGACTCTTAAAGCCTCGTGTTTCCTGAAACATAGGAGATCATAACCTCAATACAGAGGGGATAGCCTAGTTGTGTTTGTCATACTTCCTTATCTCTGATGGCTTTCTTGGTTTTCTGAGGACAAGTCACACACCCTGACCCAACTTTTTCTCTTATATTCTTATTTGTAAAGGATCAAGTTTTGACACTCGTCTTTTTTCATATCGGAAAACTGAAAAAAAGAAAGATTTTTTTTAAAAAGTATGCTATCTTCTATAAACTTTCAGTCATCCGAAATTTTAAAAAGTTGAACATTGCCATTTCAGACAATGGAATCCAAAGGGACAAGGGGAACTACTCCAGTTTAAAAAGAAAAGAATTCTAGCTGGTTGATAATCACAAAGTCATACATCAAATCTTGAATAAGGAATCTGCTTCCTTAGCCTTGACTGAAATAATGCAGAATCAGAAGGCTAACTGTGGACTGATGAAGTCATGAATGAATTGTAGCAATCACATGCTGCTAGAATCTCTAGGAGCCTCTTCTCCCTTTAAGATCTAAATTAAATTATTACTCTCTAGTTATAAGGGAAACTAGGCATTGAATTAAAAATATATATAGTCTCTAGGGCATAAAGGACATCAGTTTAGTGGGATAGTGGAATAGAGACTTAACTAGCTGGTTTGTAGTCTATATCACATCAAACATTTATCTTTACTTTTCTGTGCTTATTCACTCTGAGAAGAATCATAATATGAAGAAATACCTACAAAATGTATTGATTTTATTATGTTATAAAATTTAAAATTTTCATCAGACTCAGAGTGATATTTTCCAAAGATTCTATTCTTTGGTGAGAGAAGTGAAGTTTTAGGGCATTCACCATTCTATGTAGTCAATAAGAGGGTACATGGCTTTATGATTGTTCACAGATAAAAAAAATATAAAAAAACAAAAGCAAGAGAGCCAAGAGTATAAGAGAAGAGCAGATAAGTGGACTACAGAGGAGCTCAGAGGATCTAAAGTTTGTAGGAGATTGCTTTATGTGTTTATTGTTCACTATGAGGTGAGCATCTCTGCTCCACCATTGTCTCCTGACTATAAGGGACTGATACCTTCAAATAATAAGCCAAAATAAACAATCATTTCCTTTAAGTCATTTTCTTAGGCATTATGCTCAGCAAACAAAGATTTAATGCAGTTGCACCTGTCCATACAAACAAAATCCCATATAAACAAATCATCCTTTCTCCCTAAGAAGCTTAGTGAGCACCTGTTTGCTTTGTGGCTCATTACTTTATGGAATCAAGGCAAGAGAGTAAATAGGCTTCTCTCGGTACGAATCTTGACTCATTAGAAAAGGAAACATTCTTTCCTTCACTAGTTCATTTCAACTTCCTACTATAAGATGACGCATGATATAATTAAAAATCCAGCAAAGTTTTTGAGTGACTACAATAACCAATGAAGAGAATATCTGATTTAGTAATGTTCTGTGAATAAATATGTGAGGTTATAGCATAAGGTAAGCTCAACTTCATAGTTATTAAATGTAAGGTATTTTGACTATTCTGTCTGTTGCAACATTTAAAATAGAAGACAACAATTTCAATACAACTGAGTAATAATTTTATCTCATAATACTCTAGGAGTATCTTAGAAAATAATAATCACTATGACCAGGGAACCTGAACATTAGAAAGCTTGCAAGGCCAGGAAAAAGGAAGACAGCGTTATGAAGGATGAGAAACAGTTGCTGGATATGAATGTGGCTTGACATTTATTCTCAACTTAAAGAACTTTCTCTTCTAGATGCCAAGAAATAAAATATACTTAATCAAAAGATATCAAGCTGTCTGTCAGAGAAGCTACGGAAGCAAAATTTATTTGACAAGTGGGTTGAAATAATTCAGAGTAAAGCTTGACCTCTGAAATCTAGTGGAGCAAGTGAACTCTAATTCCCCTTTCAACATCAAAATACGGTGCTTTTGAAATGCACATTAAAATAACCATGCAAGTCAATAAATGCCAGTCACCAAATGACTTGTAAGTGCAGAGGGAGATTAGAATTGGGAGAAATAAATAACTTCTATGGTAGAAAAAAGCTTCAAACAAGTGATGGGATTTAGCTTGGACCTTGAAGGAAGTACTAGAAGAGAGTGTGCTAAAAGCATCCCTATAAATGGAAGACATTTGATCAGAGAGAAGGAAAAGAAAATATCTACTGTGTTCAGGAATATAATAATAATAAAAATAATAATGCAATATATGTATATATCATCATATAATATGTGTACGTAAACTTATATATGTAATATATTTCTATATTTATATTGCATCTGTTTCCAGGCTGCTAGCAAGAATCAGATCTCAGTACCACAGTGTTGTAATTCTTCAGGACAGCCAGTTTCTGACTAGATTGTTAAGTAGTCAGTGTTCTATACCTGAAGTTTCTTTCCACGGAGCAGGGAATAATTATATAAAATAAAAACAGGAGATGTACATATGGGCTGAGCAGCTTTGGACATATAACAAAGTTCATAGTTTTGAGTGTTAAGCATTGCACACTTGGATCTACATTTTCCTGGAGAATGGGTTTCTTTCGAAAAATTCTTTGTTTCCACTTATTTTGAATAGGAGTGATTCAGAGTCATCGGCTCTGTTTACTGAGTCTTCTTGTCCACCTAACTATGCTTCTGAATGAGTACAGGAGATAGTTCTGGAACACCCTTTCAGACTCTTTGGCTGGATGACTAAATGCTAACATGCAACAGTTTCAGATAAGGCTTTGCTAACTCTTCTCAGTAAACAACTCAAGGTTTCCATTAACTTGTTTGGCAGCATTCTCTTCTTTCCATTTCTAAATGTATAAGAACTCTAAGTAAGTAGTTCTCCTGGCTACATTTTATTTTATGTCCAGTGCCCCAATGGACTAAGCTCCAAACATCAAAGATCGTGCTCCTCTGTGCCCACAGAAACAAGAGAGGCACTTGCATCTTTAGGCACTATGAGAAATCTTAAAGTAAATAGAAAAATGAATAAAGTTTTGTTGCTATTGTTGTCTAGGATTTTATACATGCATGTTATGTGTTTCATTCTGGTCCACCTCTGATCCAGTTTCTCCATTCTTCCACTGCTACGCCACTCTGCTTCACAATCTCTGTTTTGTTCTATTTTGATTATTTATCATCTCAGCCCACTCAGTGCTGTCAATTGTGTAGCGGGATAGACTGTATAAGAGAGCACAGGAGCTTCTCAGGCCTGACATGTTTGAAGACAACTGACATTATCTCTTCTGGCCACCATACATTTCCAACGACTCCTTAGCTATGGAAGACACTCTGTGACTACTTCTTCCCTCCATGCTAGGGTTTTGCTGGCTTCGTCTTACAAAGGTCTTCAGCATGCTGCCACACTATTGTGAGCTCATATGTGCAATAGTCCTTGGGTTTGGATAACAGTTTTATTGTAGTCTATCCACTACCTCATGCCCTTGCAACTTTTCTGCCCACTCTGCTTCAATGAATTTCAAACCTTGAAATCAGGGAGAATAAATAGTGGTGTCCAACTGGGAGGACTGACCATTTCAGAGTCTGTAACTCTTTGCACATTGACCAACTGTGGATCTCAGCGTTAATCACCAGATACTGTTGAACGAAGTGCTCTCTGCTGAATTTTGAGAGAGTCAAAAAAAAAAAAAAGAAGAAGTGGAAAAAGAGTTCATTTTACACTGTTTTTAGTAGAATGTTGCTAGTCAATTCTCTCCTTATGGCCTATGACCTAGTTACAGGTTCTTGGCTATTCCAGACAAGAATGCCAAGCTGAAGTTCCTTCTTGTGGATGGAACTGATCCTATATCCAATCAGAAAGTAGTTGGTTAATTCCATAATATATGTGGATTATTGCACACGCCATCAGGTATACTATTAAACATAAAGTATATTGACATGTTTGGGTTAACAATCATTCTTAAACAATAAGGTCCATTAAGAACTCACTTGTTTTTCTCCACAAGCTATTTGACATTTACTAAAACACGTCCTACACATGCATAAACTAGCAAAAACAGTTAGATAGGTTTCAGCAATATTTATCAGGTGATTTGAGGGAAAGAGACCATCAGCTCCCACAGGGTTGCTGATGAGCAATGTTCATGGAATGTAGTTCTTGATACATTTTTATGGGCTTACATATTGAAAAACACACTTAGCACATGATTCTAAGATAAGAATATATATTTAATAAAATACAGTTCAGATGTTGTGTGGAGGTTTTCTGTGCCTGAAGATAGAAATTAAAGTAGATATAAATTAGTATCCCTGAAAATTTCAGTCCTTAACTTAGGTTTTGACATGAGTTAACTCTATAGAATAAAATTAACCAGCATCACCTTCAAGTGAATGATACTGTAATTTTGATAGAGAATAACAATAACACAGAGATATAGAGCTACAGTACTAACAACATCTTCATAAAATATCAGGTTAAAATATTACATCAGTGACAAGAGTTTTGATTTCCTTCTTATATGCCCATATGAAATTTTGTCAGACAAATTATCAGATAAAATTTTATCACTCAAAATATTTGAAAAACTGTCTCATTAATGAGAAAGAAGGCTATCACTGATGCGTGCACATACACTCGGTTATCATAACTGGAAAACTCATCTGTCATACAACTCGAATTTGTGCAAAGTTCTATGGATCTACACTTCTACTAGCCCCAGGGTATGAAATAGGGACAATAAACATCTTTTTATGAAGCTCAAGCTGGGTGGATGCTTTTTTCATCATTGAGTCTCTTACCAGTAGCGGAAGCCGACATTTAATGACAAAAGCTACCCACACAGAATGTCAGCTTTTTGCATAGGATTTAAAACATGTTTTTGACATGGCCCACAAAATAAGCTGTGCAGGGCTCATAGGGACTCACAGAAAGTGGAGCGGCAATACAGAACCTGCATGGGTCTGGGCTTGGTCCTTTGCTTATACACCATGGTTGCTAGTGTGTGTTTTTGTGGGACTCCTAAGGTGGAAATGGGGTTATCTCTTACTTTTTACCTGCTCCAGGGACCCTTTTTATCCCACTAGGTTGCCTCTCTCAGCCTTGATATGAACAATTGGGCTTAGTCTTATTGCAGATTGTTATACTTTATTTGGCTGATATCCCTGGGAGGTCTGCTCTACTCTGAAGTGAAAGAGGAGTGATACTGAGTGACGGGGTCTAGGAGGATGGAGCAAGGGGAAATGGGTTTGAGATGTATTAAAAAACAAACAAACAAAAAATGGAACATATTTTTGAACATGGCTTATACAAATTGCAATAACAAATCACAATGATATTTATAAACTGGGAGGCATAGATGAAAAGAGATTGAACATTTCCTGGGGGTTATCTGCATTGCACTATCTTTTCTTCTTCCTATATAGATGCCCTTTAGCTTTATAACTGGGTTGTAATATAATATTCAATAGTTATCTCTCATTTGTTACCGAAAATAAATATTAATGACAAAATCCACCAATCAAACATTTCTTGACCATCAAAGGCAACGGTTGAGCGTGTCACCTATCAGAGTACTAAAGGAATGGGTCACAGATATAATATGCCTTTCAGTATCATATCTACAAAATCTTAAGAGTCATATGTGGTAAGCACCTTGTAATTTATTACCATGTTGATTACCATTGACCCTATAGGAGGTCAATAGGATCTGTCAATTACCTTAATTAGAGCACTAATCTTGAAGAATAGTTTAGATATCTCAATTGCTAGCATAATAACATTTTCTTTCCACATTTATTTATTATAAAGTATACTCTCTAAATATATAAAAAGAATATCATTGAAATATAGAGGTGCTACTTGAGATATGGCAGACTAATTCACTGAGACATCAGAGGTATTACAGTAGCAAAGGTTTTTATGTGTTGCATGATTTTTGTAATATAGCAGTTTAATTTCATGATGAAATCGGGAACAGTCTAGGAAAATGAGGACTCTTTCCTAATAAAACCTCTTCGCTACACAGAGCTAGTGATAAATAGTGTGCTTATGAATTTATCCTTTTATGTCATAATTAGCCTTGTATTAAGAGGACAAAATGAAATAGAAGTACCCTGATTTCAATATGGAGCTCTTTATAATGAAGCCAAATGTTAATTTTTTTTGCCACTTCATGAATTTGTTATCTTGGTAATACCCACCCCAAGCTGCTGAAAAATTAACCTAAAAGTAATTGTTCACTACTAGAAAGGAAGACTTTAATATTTATCAAAACCAAAAACTGCTCACAAACATGCTGCATGCTACTTGTAAACAAATAGTTCCATGCTACAAGGCAATTGGAAATTATTTTCATGAGAGAAAATTATAAATATATGTATTAGTATAATTCTGATAGGATTTAAATGAAATACACAGAAGGCAGGGTGCTTATATTTATTCAATTCAGCTTCTCCAGTTGCTAATAAAAAGTCTTTGAATATATAAAATTTTAAAATATCAAAATGTATCATACTTACGCATAATTAAAATCATTATAAAATAACAGCATTTTCAGAGAAACCAAAGGAATATTATGTAGCATTTGAGAAATAAATAGCAAATATGTTGTATTGCTCCTGGTTATAATAACTAAAATGTGACCTCAGTGGACAAGGACTGGGAAATGGCTTGGCTGGTGTGGAGTTTTTTCATGAGAACTCACAACTTCCAAAACTGAGATTGTATAACAGTGGCATACTGAAGCATAGCTAACTGTATTATACCATGAGTTCATCCATGTGTTATGTATACAAAAAAATTAAGAAAATTCTGTAAAATTTCAATAATTCCTAATTAGGCAATGCTCTAGATAAATACGAATTTAACACAATAATCATAATAAAAAATAAATAAAACACAATTTTAAATAAAACATTTAAAGTTTATAAAAGTTCATCTTTATCCCTAATTTTTTCTGGCCATGTTTAATTAACAAACATTGTACCATTGGTACGTTATTAAATGCTTTAATTTGTTCTACAAAATGGAATGTTATAGGTTTTGAGCTACATTTTCTTAAAAAGAAGGTCATCTAACAAAGTGAAGACAAACCTTGAACTTGATTGTAACATGAGGGCTGGCTCGTTGGGGTTACTGTCCTACCCAGTACCCCACAGTCGGCAAAGAAAATCACACAGAGAGTCTACATTAGGTTATTAACTGATTGGCCCATTATCTCAGGCTTCTTACTAGCTCCCATAAGTTATATTAACCCATTGTCAGCCACATAGCCAGTACCTTCTCTCAGCTGGGCTGCTACATGTTGCCTTGTTAGAGATCTGCACAGGAATGCCAGGAAAGCTTCCTGCTTCCCAAATTCTCCTGTTCTCCTTGCTCCACCTCTACTTCCTGTCTGGTTTTCCCACCTATACTTCCTGCCTGGCCAATCAGCGTTTATTTAAAACATGATTGACAGAATTGTCCCGCACCACTTCCCCCTCTTTTTTAAAAAAAGGAAAATGTCCATAGTCCATTTTTTGGGAATGTGGGTGTAGTATTCCAGGCTACTTCCGGCTGGTTGGGGGCACTGATAATCTTTAAGGGGACCTAAAGAAAGTTTACAGGTAGGATCAAGTCCTGACTGGAGTATCCTGTGAGGCTTCATCATCTCAGGCAGCATCTTGAATCTGTTCTGGATGTAGAACTCAAGACATCTGGGCCATCTGTTCCTACCGGAGTTTTCTCAGGTGGTCTTCCTTGATGAAACCTGAGTTTTCTTAACTCAGAATGAATCCATAGCCTCTCATCTCCTGTGGAAACAAAAGGAAAATCTCTTCTCCAAAGTAACATATCTTTTGACTTCAATTTTGAAGCCACGGCATTTTTAAAATACCTTCCTTGAGTTAATTCAGCAACATTTACAAACAAAAGTCTTTTAGCAGTCTTGTTCCTTCCTCAGCATTCAAACAATTCAAAGAGAGCATAATAGCATACAGTATCAAGATCCTCTGTGTATTTTCCATCTTATGTGGCTTTACTTTAACCTGTATTTCTTTTTCTTTTTACTTTTAACTTTTTGCTTTTGGAGACAGGTTCTCTGTGTATCTTTGTCTTGGAACTCACTATGTAGACCAGGCTATTCTTGAACTCACAGAGATCCGCCTGTCTCTGCCGCCCCAGTGCTGGGATTAAAGGTGTGTACTACCACACCTTGAACTCACAAAGATCTGTTTGTCTCTGCCTCCAGGCTTTGGGATTAAAGGCGTGTGCTACCACACCTTGAAGTCACAGAGGTCAGTCTACCTCTGTTTCCCAAGTGTTGGGTTTAAAGGTGTGTACCACCACACCCAACTACTCTTTTTTTTCTTTTCTTTTCTTTTCTTTTTTTTTTTTACATTAAGAACCTTTTGCCTGCATATATTTTTTACACACAGTAAACCATTCAGAGGTTTTTTCTTTGAATCTCTCTTTTTCTGACCACGTGGGTCTTTAGTTTACCGAGCAATATTGGTAGGACTAAAGCTGTGGCTTTGACGGCTAGATCTAGCCCATTCCTTAGCTTTGTGCTATTCCAGCCTCATGGCGGAGGTACCGGCTGTCACCATGTTATTCGCCACAACTCTATGGTGTTTCAAGGTCCCTGCCAGCATGGCAAGCCGCCAGCTGTGCTAAACTTTATATCTGTATCTAGATTTCCTTTTTAAGCCCCCTCAGGTTTTACGTGGAGTCAGCCAACCACGTTGGGCAGCCAAACTGTAACATGAGGGCTGGCTTGTTGGGGTTATTGTTCTACCCAGTACCCCACAGCCAGCAAGCCCCAAAGAAAATCACACAGAGAGTCTACATTAGGTTATTAACTGATTGGCCCATTATCTCAGGCTTCTTACTAGCTCCCATAAGTTATATTAACCCATTGTCAGCCACATAGCCAGTACCTTCTCTCAGCTGGGCTGCTACATGTTGCCTTGTTAGAGATCTGCGCAGGAATGCCAGGGAAGCTTCCTGCTTCCCAATTTCTCCTGTTCTCCTTGCTCCACCTCTACTTCCTGTCTGGTTTTCCCGCCTATACTTCCTGACTGGCCAATCAGCGTTTATTTAAAACATGATTGACAGAATTGTCTCACACCATCCTCTTGCCTCAGTCTCCAGAGTCTGATACTTACAGGTATGCATGACAAATAAAGTTCATATCTGAAATATGGTTGAAGTGTTTAAAAGAACAGGGCCTTTTATGTTAAGAAGTGCAGGAACTGATTAATTCAGGCCAGTTTTTCCTTAATTCTCATCTAAAATTATAATTAAATGAGCTAAACCTTACTAGTAGTACAGAATTCATCTTTACTTAAAGGAATTGAGAAAGTCTTTAATTTTTACTCACTATATTACTTATCAAAAGCATATAAATTATTTCTCCTCAGGATGGATTCAGTTTCGTATCTGTACCGAGAGATGAGTGCTGACATTGCATATGCTCAATTGTGATGCAGTGGGCATTATTAATGCAGTAATTAATTCACAGAATCACGACAACCCACAGTACAGCAGAGTAGATCAAGACCTGTTGGATCAATTTTACCTCAGTTCAAAATCTTACTGCATCATTGACATGCGAAATGCCTTTCAAGATTCTGTAATCCTCAGTACATCTTTATTGGCCGTGTCTTTAATCTCTGAGGCCACCTACGATGCATCGGGGACACTTCACATCCTCGCCATGAAGTCACTGGCAGCATGTTAAACCATGGAGTCTTAGCCCTCAAATCATGCATGTGTCCTATGAATGTTTAATATAAAGCGAAAAGCATAGAAATTTCCTGCGATCTTCTCTTCTGAATCTGTAGTTAAATGTTTGCTATTTATCATTTTCACAGGCTTTAGTAGCACATACTCGAGTCTATGTAAATTTACCAGAGTTTTATTTACTCAGGATTTATTAGACTATAGTCAGTCTTTTCCATTGTGTGGCTTACTCTATTTGTGCCTTGAATTTGAAAAATCACAGGATTAATGAGAGATAAAATTCCTTGGCAAATACAAAGGCTTTGCACAATGACTGATATTTCACATACATGTTAAATATCATCATCATACTTACCTTCATGCTGTCATCATTAATCATTAATGACTTATAGATATACGGTGATATAATGCCTGGTGGATCAGGAGGCAACTATTATAGATTTTCAAATGTTCTAGTTCATCAATGGTCATAGAGCATTGCAAGCAGCAAGGCCAGTGGGACTTCAGGAAGCTCCCTAACATCTCTGAAGCTCTTGTCTCCATATATGTATCAACAGTGAGAATGCTGGCAAAATCAGTTTTTCAGAACTCTGAGATTCAGCTTGAGATATACAACAACCTAGACTTCGCATGTTTAGGACAAGCAGCTTACTTTTGAGCAAAATAGTGATTTTTGTTGCACTTTAATTTGTTTGTTTTTCCTCATTCCAGAGGCAGGTGTTTTTTCAAACCCCACAGCCCACCATCATAATAGAAATGAGCAGCCAGGCAGCCACTTGAGGTAACCAAGCTGGCGTCGAGTTCTCTCAATGCACTCTGCTCAAAGACCTGCCTTTTTGAACTCTGGGAAGTCTAGGAAAACTCAAATCTCAGAACTTGACTTGATTTGACCTGACTCCAAGCCTCCCTAGTGCAATCAGCCTTATCTCCAGGGGCAATTGTCAAAATAATCAGTAGAAATTGTTTAATATCACACGATGCCTAGGGCGATGATCGCTGTTGAGCCCAATAAGAAAATAAGCATGAGTTTGAAAAGGAAGGATAAGCATGAATGAGTAGCCCTGTGCACAGTGAATCATGCGCAGCTCAGATTCACCCTCAGAAAATCCGGAAGGCCAGGGGTTTTCATATGGCTGCATATGAGCAAGAAAGATCCAACAAAGCCCCAATTCTTATGACCTTGGGGCTTTATGAAAGATAATGAAGCTGAAGACAGCTATAAACTGCCTTCCTTAAGCATCAGGGCATTCCCAAGCATACAGAAACCTCTTCACTACTTCAGGGATTTAAAGAAAGATAATTCCACTTAATTACTAATTCATCAATGAGCTAAATATACAAACAACTGTGTATACGCATTACAAGCAACGCAAGCTTTAATAAAGTAATCAAAAAACATCACAAGTAGCAGCAGCAGTAACCCCCGAAGTACATGGTAATCTGATGTCTAGGTATACCACACTGTATTACTTGAGACAAATTATTTTAAAAATATATTGAAAGGTATACAAACAAATAAGTTTGGATAACACAAACAGAATTTTCTATGTAATAAGTCAGGCATTTTGACAGCAGAAAAAGGTCTTGTACAAGGTATTTTAAAATATGCCCCCCAGGGGCTAGAGAGATGGTTCAGTGGTTGGGAGCATTGCCTGCTCTTCCAAAGGTCCTGAGTTCAATTCCCAGCAACCACATGGTGGCTCACAATCATCTGTAATGAGGTCTGGGGCCCTCTTCTAGCACACAGAGAGAATATTGTATACATAATAAATTTTTTTAAAAAAAATATGCCCCTCCAAAATAAAGAAATGGTGTCAAAAAAAAAAAACCCAGAGAATAACATAGCCCTATGTCTCTCCATATGGAGTACATCAAAATAGTGACAAAGTTTTAAAAAGTAAAAAATCTTGGGAGGAAACCTCCAGCAACAGTGATTCCAGTTGCTAACACTACACAGATCAACAGTAGATCTGAGTAGGTACAGAGGAAGAGTCACCAGCTTGAAGACAATCTAATAAATACTTTCCAGCTATTACAAGAAGAAGAAAACAGAAATAGAAGGACACCAAGCAGAGGCTCACAAACTGTGATGAAAATACCTCACAAATACTCATAATAGGTGCTTCAGAAGTTGAGGCTACAGTCTGGGATATATGGTGTCGTCGTCTCAGTGTCAGCAAGCTGGGAGAAAACTACCTAATGCCACAGGTGTTGCATGGCTCCTTTTGAAGCTTCTTGTTTGAAGGTTTCCTCCATTTATGTCCCGCATTGCAGAAATCTTAATAACCTCGGGTCATGACTGTGGGGTTGGCTTCCCACTCACAGTTTCACCTGCCACTGTGTCAGAGATTCTTCAAACTAAACAAGACTTTTTACACACATC
>JAQHUG010000029.1:3637853-3648435 GCA_028555095.1 Dicrostonyx torquatus
AAAGAGTTCTTTACTGTAGTCCTTACCACTTTGTTACTATTTAATGGATTTTAGTCAACATAATAAAAAGAAACTGGGAGTGAACTATTTTTTTTCCAACCTTAAAACATTTCTGACAAATATACTGTGGTAATTTTTACCTAAAACCATTTTAATTATACACATTTATCTTAATATTAATTAATTTTATCTATTTTCATCAAATACTTTTTAATTCTGATCACATATAGCTATATATTTGCATTGTATTCCAGCAACAGAACTAATAGTGTAATAAATAAAATGTATCTTTAAATTTATTAATTTATTCATTTTAATGTAATAACTAATAAAAGCAATAGTGCTTTTATAACGCCTTTATCTAAGACTAGCTTTTAAAAACGTCACTTTTCTCAGACTTGAGTCCCGTCTAACAGGTCCCTGCTTTGTGAGCCACATCAGCTTTCTGCATGTGTACAGGGTCAGCTATGAAGCCAGGAGGCTTCTGTTTCTCTTCCTACATTATGTCTTTCTAGATTGACTGCTAAGTCAAATTTCCAAGGTTTTTTTTTATCTAAAAAAGGACAGAGTTATTAGAGAACAAAATAACTTACCATTTATGAGTAATAACATTATATACTCATGCTTTCACTGTTATGGACAAGTCAGTTGCTTTAACCATGCATTCAAAGTAAATTGAGGAAACACTTGGCGGCAACTCATATGTAATGCAGCATAGGAAGTCGAACCAAGAGCACTTGAAAGATTCTCTTTCACAAAAGTGAACAAATTCTCCCAAACTGTTTCTATTATGAAAGAAGATGATTGTGATGCAGACTTCATGATAAATAAGTAAAACTGATATTTTTCTAGTCTACTTTTTAACTTGATTGCATAAGCATTCAATGAAAGAAAATTGTATTAAACATGCAAAAGGGTTTATCTCAGTATCCAAAATAATTGCTACTGAGATAAATGTATGTCACAAAGCAGCTCCTTTGCATTTTTCAAATTAAAAGTTTAATTGGATATTGTCTTTGAAATTTATTGCAGTTAAAAGCAGATTCAGCACTATTGTTTTACATGTCTATTGGTTTCGTCAAATAAAAAATATCTGTCAATTTCTTGTTTTCTAATACATCATGGAAATTCTACATGGATAGTGCATTAAAAAGTATATTCAGTATAAAAAATTCTTGAAAGATTTCAATAACTGTGTGATAATATAAAAATAAATACTTAGTTTTTAAACAACACATTTGTGGTTGCATAGAAGGAATAAAAGCTAGTCTCCATTGAATAAAATTCATGGGATTCAGTTGCTCAAGACTGATTCTTTGTCACTGTATAGTTTCAGGGGGTAGGATAAGAAACTGAACATTTCCTACAGAAATGTAGTCATTTGTTTTCTAAATTCAATTAATACCATGTTGAAACCTATTTAAATTGACTTTGCCAACATCATTCCTAAATTATCCTTTTCTGTGAAAGATTTTGCTTCTGCCATACCTTTTAGGGTTTCTCTGTGTACGAGTTCTGGCTGTCCTGAAACTTGCTCTGTAGACCAGGCTGACCTCAAACTCACAGAGATCTGCATGTCTCTGCCTATCAAGTGCTGGGTTAAAGGTGTGTGCCACCATTTTCCAACTCTGCAACATCTTCAAAAGAGCCAATGTCTCCTTTTTTTAATTGGAGACTCCTCGCATAGAGAATGCATGCTAGGCAAGAAAATAGCAAGAAATGAGAGTCTCTACTACCAAGAGCAGGGAGAGAGAGAACAGCCAAAGTAAGTTCCCTGAAACCCACAAGGGGAAGGAGAGAGTGCATGTCTTGAGGTTTTACATGTATGTATAGGTATAAGCTTTAATTGTGAAATGAGAAAATGCATTTGCATCTCTTAAGTAATTCTATTTTTAATATACTGAAATTTTATTTCACACAAAATGCTATGGCAAACACAATGTAGAATTTTCAGAGTTACTTCAGCATTTTTTTACAGTATCAACAGCTCTGTTCAAATGTACTCATATATAATCATTTTGCATTTCTAGTAGACTTAACATATAAAGTGCTCAGGGTTATTTATGATTTTTCCAGACACATCACTTTCTTTTAGCAATGCTTTTGGCTTTTAAACATTGTTTCCCATTAATAAAAGGAAGTGACATTTGGATATGAAGGCTGAATATAAGCTTTAAATAAATTGCATATGATTTACTATTTAAATCTGGCATTTAAATCGGGTTATACAATTCAAAATATGTTCTCTCATTACAGGGTTTAGGCTTGAAGTATAAGTCATTGTTCATAATCTCGCACCACTATTAAAATGCCTGGTTTCCATCCTAAATATTAAAACAGACTTTTAAGATACATTCTCTGGCATTTGTAGCTAATTAGCTGGGCAATACCAAGACACTGCTCTGTTCCAATGAAGGTGTATTTCTTTTGGGGAACACCAAAATTATCGTCTAAAGCACTGCAAACTACATTTTAAAATATTGTATAAATATGCACTTCTCTCAGATTTTTCTTTATGAAGAACTGTTTTCAAAGATCATTAATAAAAGGTTTATCTGAGCTGCAAATCTGAAAAGCTCAGATCGTGTAATGGAACTTTTTTATAACACTAATGATTGTTTACGTTAGATATTCTTGCCTTGTAAAACACTTATTTTTCAAATATCTGCATGTCATAAAGTGCAAAGAATATTGAAAGTCCATGGCACTAGGAATCATCCCATATTCAATGTGGCTGTGATTGATGGCCCTGCGCCCACCCACCCAGTGCTGGGTAAAGGAGGCTCGGATGTAACTAATCTTCCTCTTGCTTTCTTTGTTGCTTTGTTTGTTACAACTTCCTTCAGGGAATTTCTGTGGCTGTGTGGTAGGATAACAGGATTTTTTTCTGCCCTGGTATTTGATAGTAATTACTTTTGAGAAGTAATATTTTTTTGACTCAGTGAACTTCTTTTGCATATTAGGAGGAAGAAACATCTCAATAAAGGCAAATACAGCAAAAAATGCAAAATCCACTCTCCCTATAAATTCTGGAAAACTCTTTAGACCACCCAAAATAAAACAGTAAGATGATATTATAATTTTATTTGTTATGCAAAAGACAGTATACGGCATATTAATTAGGGAATATATAACTGTATTGTTAGGAAATGACATATGAAATGCCTCTAATGATATGATGTTAAGAAATCTCTAAACACGTCTCCCAATATTTTATATTCAACTACTATGCTCAGCAGCAGACGTTCATATTACATCTCTGTAGAAGTCATAAGGTTGATCTTATGGCCCTGATGTCTGAACGCTGATCTTCAGAGTCGCAACGAGGTAAATAATTTGTTCTTTGGAAATCTTTTCTAGGAAAGAATTTCTAGTTCAGGGATGAAGGGCAAGTGAAGGTGAGAAAGAGTCATTCTAAGTATAGACTCTGCTCTCATCCATCAGGTCTTGGAAGAAGAGGCTGGAATACAATGAAGTGACAATTCAGAGAAGTTATTTAAAGTTCAGCAAGTCATTGAGGATTCAGGGTACTGTGGAGAAGGTGTGAAAGAACAAGCAAGTTCCTTATAGGGTTCACTCTCTGTCACCTTCTGCTACTTACAGTATGATCATGAGTCAGATAAGGTCTTCAAATTTTAGTATCTGAATTACAACGATAATACTGCTACCAGCTTATTTTTCTTGAGAAATAAAATGCAGAGTAAAACATCAGCGTGGTAGCCAGCTAAAACCACAACAATGAGATATGTTTAAGGTGTTTGTTATTGTACCTTGTTTTGAGAGGTTAACTTCTGCTATCAGACAGTTCTGTGCTCAACAAGCATCTGTTACTTGATGGTAAAAAAAAACATTTGAAGGTTGTTTGCAATATTCATATTCATCCTTGTATGGAAAAACAAGCTATAAAAGGCTTTACCTTGCATTAATGTTTAGACATGATAATATAATATGATCTTGATATGATTGTCACAAATTAAGTCCATAGAATATACCATTAAAAATATTTCAGTTGTTATTGTACACTGCAGACAGGAATATTCATTATTTGAGAAAATGTTGGCATACACAAGATTTTCGAATAGATTTCACAGCTGGTGTTACATGGATCTAGAGGAGCAGAAAAACAAGAAAAATATTCTGAGGCTTCTTTTTTTACATGGTCCTTCAGTGGAACTATTGGGACGGACAATTTTTAGTTCAGCAGTGCCAGGAAGTGTTATAACAGCCCCCAGAAAAACAGTTAAACATTAATGAATCACATGGCAGTCATGGAGGACAATACAGAGAGGCCTGAAATCCTTCCACGAACAATCTAAAAACTATTTAGAGGAATACAGGGCAGTCTTGCAATATAGGCACGATGCAAAAACAGCAAAATAATATTGTGTTTATATAAAACCTGGAGTAGCTTACTCACATGAATGAAATAGAAATTATATCTATTTAATTAACTTGTTTCGAGTTCTCTTGAGTCATCTCTCCAGCTTCAAGCCTCGATATTTAAAATGAGGTACAAGCACCATACCTTCTTCCTTCATCACTCTTTGACAACAAAGGTTCTCCAAATTCAATGCTACATGGGTACTTTATGTCTACCTAATAATGTAAGGTACTTCATTTACCTCTAAGTCCCTCAAATTAACCAATAAGGCAATACCCTTTGTTCTCTTTGTAAACATTTTCATTTTGTTGAAATGTAATTACTCAGTGAGTGTTTGTTCAATTTTTGGTCTACAAAGACACAGCTCTATCTATGCGTAGTTATCACACACCAAAGCTTAAAAAGTGCCATACCAAAGGCCAAAACTGTCAATAAAATACCATCTCAGAACTCCAAAACATCATCATCTGAAGCACATAAAATATGTAACACTGAGTTTTCACAAAACCCATGCCCCAACCAAAATTCTCCCTATCCATGTATCAGAACCTTATTTACATGCAATACACTATCAAAACCCACTTCTTTTACAAGTATAGGATCAAGATTCAATACTTCTCATTCAAAAACAAGGAGAGCCTGGGATAAAAGTGGAGATAGTGTAGATGAAGAAACCCATACCTGGTCTCCTGAATTCCATCAGTTTTGTAGCCTAAAATGAATCCTATTTGATCTAGTATTCTGTGTCTGTCTTCAAATTATCTTTGAGTTTTTCTCAGGTCTTTCTAGTCAGGTTGTTGTATCAGTGCTTTCTACTTTCCTTCCTTCTCTCTCTCTCTCTCTCTCTCTCTCTCTCTCTCTCTCTCTCTCTCTTCTTTCTTTCCTTTCTTTTTTCCTTCTATCTTTCTTTCCTTTCCCTCTCTCTCTTTTTTCCTTTGCTTTCTTCTTTGAATTTTGATATTTAATATCCTTATCTATGTCATATTGACTCAATACATTTCCTTACAAACTGGCAATAATTCTACAAATATATAACTGAAGTCAGTTATATATTTGGAGTTTACTTTTATGCAGGGTGAGTGAAAAGGGTCTAATTTCATTCTTCTACACATGAACATCCAGTTTTTCCAGTACTATTTCTTGAAGAGAATAAATTTTCTCTGTGTTTTTGGTGTCTTCCTATGCATCCTTATAAATCTTCCATTAATTTCAGACTCCTTTAGACAGTATACCTCTGATCACAGATGTTTTCCAAGAAAACCATATATAATATCACTGATGAAAATGGTTTAAACTCTATATAAGGTTATACATTACTCCTGATGATCAATATATAATGGATCAAAGATACAAACATGATGTTTAAACGGAGAATTTACAATAAAGTTCTATCTATAGTAGAATTATCTATGATCAGTAGAGGTGGGGAAGGTAAATTTAAAGGCCATTCATTTTTAAGACATTTTTATAGTGCTATTTTATTTGTGTTTTAATAAATAAGCTTGCCTAATGATCAGAGTGCAAAGCTAGCCACATTTGTCAGTCATATAGGCCAGGCAATGGTGGCACACATCTTTAATCCCAACAGCCACACTAGTTAGCCAGAGAGGCCAGAGAGTGGTGTCACACACCTTTCATCCAAGGACTCAAGGCCACCCCAGGCTACATTAGAGCAAATCAGACTAAAAGAAAAACAGAGTTCACGCCCTCGATCCCAGCACTTGGGATGACACACCTTTAATCCCAGCATTAGAGAAGAATATAATGCAGAAGTTCAGTTCAGTCGCAGTGTTCAGTCTGAGGATTCGTGGAGACGGGATCTCGCCCTTTCGGCCTGAAGATTTGATAGAGGTAAAAGTCCTCTCTAGTGGCTGACTCCTTTGCTTCTCTGATCTTTCAGCTTGAACTTCAATATTTATGAGATGTTATTATTTGTACTACAACATTTTTCATTCAACACTTCCTTTTAAGCAATAAGTTGAAGCATTAGCATTTGCTTGTTCTGGATAGTGGGGATCCAGGTGCTTCTTTTATTGGTCTCTGTTGTTACCTCTAATTAAAAAAAGATATGGCAATTAGGTGCATGAAAAGATAATTCTTCAGGGAGCTGTTTTGATAAATGGGTTTTAGATCAACAATCCTACAACATTCTTAGCTAAATATTAAGACACTTAACAGTAAGCTCTCTGGAGCAAGCCAAGGCTCCAAATTTGCCAGCTCCTAAACAGATGGGCAGATAGGTGCTCCCCAAGCAACTAGCATATGCTTCTCTGTGGAGATCATGAATTGCTTTCCAGGTGACAGTTTTGTATGGTCTAGGTTACAGAAATCGACAATACCTATTAATCTCCCAGAGTGCCATCACTTATCTCATAAAATTTAGGGTAAATACCCCAGTACCTTGAGTTTTAAGGCATCCAAACACAAAAGTCCTTGAAATGGTTCTAGTTAGGGTAATCATTCATATTTTAATTATAACATGTGTGATATTAATGTGTATAGCTTGCATGTACATGGCTATGTGAGTGCCATATACACAATGACATGCATCTGGAAGTCTCTTTTCAGTTTCACCTAGCTTATTTGAAGAACAGTCTCTTTTCTTCACTGTTTATACTAGACTAGTCAGATGTTGAGATTGTGTTGATTTTCCCATTTCTACATGCCATCTTTTGGTACTGGCTTAATTAAAATCCATGCATATGATCTCAGTCCAGTTTTCTGTTGCGTTTCTGGAGATTCAAACTTATGTCTTCAGGCTTCTGAGACAGGCACATTATTGTCCGAGCCAGCAACCTGCCTGTGACGATATCTTGGAAGTCTTTGTTCGTGAAACTTTAACTTAAAAATAATATCAGTGAGGGTTCTAACACACAGACATGATTCATTTCTGTTTGTACAATCTGCTTTTAAAGTATTTCCATTATCATGCAAGCCTGCTGCAGATGGTGGCCACTGTATGCTCTCTTCGACGCTCCCTAACTTTGTTTCAGAGAAAGAACGCATCTATTCAATGTAACTCTTGGCCGTGGGGAGGATGTGTCCTAAAAATTGGATGGCCTTTTACGATCGCACTTGGTTGTCTCTCAGAACTTGAAAGTAAGATGTTACTGCTGAAGATCCCACACTGTTCAAACTCAGATTTGGAGGAATTGAGTTTAAACGATACTGAAAGCCTCCTCCCTGCGTAACACCCTTCGTGTATCCAAAGGTGTATATGAGCAAGTTATCAGGGTAGAAAAGCAATGACCAGTCCTACCAAGGTGTAAAAATTAAAAACACAGAAGCAGCCAGTATGACAAATATCTCCAAAGGTACAAGAGTGTCTCTTATGCCATGGAAACAACCAACAATTGTTTAATAAAAGTTAAGTCTGGCTCAACGGAATGAATTCATTCCTGGTACTGTCTGTGCCTGAAGAAGCCAGAGATTTTAGGGACAACTTACTACTTGTATTCTACCAAACCAGCATAATTTCTAATTACTTCCCAAACACATATTATTATATCAACAGATAAGTATTACTATTAACTTTCCTCGAGGACCCTGTTGTTCAGCAAAGAGAAGCTACTAGAGATAGTCACATCTGAAAACGATGCCAAGAAAAAGTGAATCAAGAGCATCTAGCTCTGACTTTTCCATCTACAGCACAACACCTACACCTGAGGCTCAAGGGCTATTACAAAATAGAAGCAAAATGATTGTATGAGTTGGATATCTAGGATACCTGCTCCCCGGCAGCGTCTTCCAGAAACGATAGCGAAAGTGAAACCACGTGGTTTTCTTATCGAGACTTGCATAATAACCTGACCAGTTCACCTGGCTACTTGGATGGGAGAAACTTCAAAAGGTCTCCTCCTGGCCCAATACCAGTGATAATTAGAGAAGAAGCCATGGCTCCTAGCTAAGGGTAGGATATAGGAAGAGTTGAAAGAAAAGATGGAAATGCTCTAAATATAATATTCATTATAAAATTCTCAAAAAAACTATTTTTAAAAAGAGAATTAGCACATGAATTTTCATTGTGGTCCCCAATACCATCCTTTCCTTTGATCCAAATCTGAACTTGGGAAGGGCACTGTTTTTCTTTTAAAAATTAATTACATTTGTGTGTGTGTGTGTGTGTGTGTGTGCGCGCGCGCGCGTGTGCGCACAAGTGTGTGTAAGAGCAAACATCCTTTCCATGATCTTTCTTTTTATCATAGAACTCAAGCACAAAGCTTGTTAGCAGGTGCCCATACCCAGTGATCCATCTCATTAGCCCACATTTTAGGCAGCAGGGTAACAGTGTGAATGGGTGGGAAAGGGGGGGGTGAACCCAGACCAGCAGGGAACTTGTCTCTCTTTCCTTTTCCTGCTTTCCCCCAGTGTGCTGTGAAGAATTGTCGCCTTAAGAGGTAAGGAAAAAGAAATTAGAGGCTTTCTTTGAAGAACCTTAGCAAAGAGGAAGCGATTTGTCATATAGAGAAATCACGTGTAAAAATCTGTGCCATTCTACATGAAAATTATACAGGTTGTGTTTTATCATGATCTAGTTCCTCATAAAATGAAATTCATCAATGTATTTTCAGTTCACAGGAATTCTGAGTAGGTGATGAATGGTGATCCAGCATAATCCTCTACAAAAGTAGCACCACACTGTTTAATAAAGTAATCCCATTAACACCCTGGCTCCATAAACAGTTCCAAATGTAAAGAGGCTGGGCAGATTCGCCAGAAAGAAAATGAAAATCCAGGTGAAGATGATAGAAACTGGAAGGCACAATGTAGCAAGTTTTACACTAATAATTTATGACTTTACCTCTCAACGATGCATGTTAGAGGCCCATTAAGATACATGGACTTCCTGTAATTATTCTTGTCCAATTAGACCATATTTACAGTTTTGACTTATTTGTTAAGTCAGTAATTACTTGGAAGTATTTTAAAATTTTAAGTAGTTAAGGAATTTTTTGTTTATGTTTTTGTTATCACTTTCCAATTCTATTACATATGTTCAAGAAAATAATTTTCTGAGCTTAAAGCATTTAAATTTCATGATTAATATTGAACCCATTTAAGATATATGAAGATAATAAGAGCTCTCTCTTTCTCATGTATATATATATGACTATGGACACCAAAGGACAACTCTAGGTGTCATCCTCAAAAATGCCTTCACCCTTTGAATCAGGCTCCCATTGGCTAAGGTAGCAGGAATGTGAGACACAGGGATTCTACTGCCTCTGCCTTTGATGTACCAGGATTACAAATGTACCCAGTGATTTACATAATTGTCTGGGGCTATAACTCAGGTGTTTGAGCTCTTATAGCAAGTGCTTCACTGACAGAGCTGTCCTGAAAGCACAGGTGCAGTCTTAACATGCAAATGTTAATAAACATATTGCAACAAAAATGAGTGCATGGCTACACACACACACATACAAATTACCCTTTGAACAAACTACCAAAGTCACCTTTCAAGAGAGATATCACTAACCAGACTTAATCTTAATCAATTTTAGTTATTAAAACTAATGTCACTGATTTGAGTAAAAACATGACTTTGAAAATAAAAGTTATTTCAGTAACATTTAAAAATATGAATACTAAGTTCTTTTAATCCATTACACAGATATGCAGTATCACAATATTTAAAATTACACCTGGATCTGACTTTATCTTTTAATTCTGTTAACTTATTGATTCTTTCTGGATTTCACATCATGTGTGTTCCTATCCCACTTAGCTCCTGATTGTAACACGTATTCTAATTGTTCTTAATCATAAAATCTCAGAGTCAGCTATCAGGGAGAAGCAGCGTGGCTAGCCACTAGAGTTCTTTGCTCAACCAATGCTCAGACCAAAGAGGCAATCCTGTCCTCAGACTGTGTCCTGAAACTGACTGCTTCAGACATTGATCTCAGACTCTACTGAGTTCCTCTCTCCTCCCATCTTATATTCTTCCCAGCCATATCACTCCTGCCTCCACCTCTACAGTGCTCAGATTAAAGGTGTGTAATCCCAAGGGCTGGGATCACTCTCTGTGAGTTCTCTTTCTCATTTACTCTGGATAAATTCCACATAGTCCAGGGTGGCCTTGAACTAACAGAGATCCCTCTGCCTCCTAAATCTTGGAATTAAAGGTTTGCACCAGCACTGCCTGGCTTCTAGTGGCTTACCTCTGCATTCTGATCTTCAAGTAAGCTTTATTTGTTAAAA
>JAQHUG010000029.1:3660728-3675751 GCA_028555095.1 Dicrostonyx torquatus
CCTGCCTCTGCCTCCCGAGTGCTGGGATTAAAGGTGTGCGCCACCACCGCCCGGCTTGTATATACATATCTTATCACAACAGCACAAAATATGTAATATGGTTAAAAATAGGCCTCACAATCACATAGACATTCTTTCAGACAAGACAAACTGATGGACGGTATGTATATAAAAAGGCAACTCAACTGCTGAGCCCATTCTCCAGCACCAAGATCGAGTGTTGACTCAGTTCGGTTGATTTGGTACATAAAATAATAACAAAAACTCTGAGATTTTAGTAGCACTAGAATAATGTGTTTGGGTACGATGAGAAAATTTTAAGAAAGAAAATAATGGCACGATGAAAAATGCGAATTTTAAAAGCTACTTAACACCACTAGTCAGAATAAAAACCAACCTACCATGCAGCGGTATGACGTCATCACATACTTCTAACAGTGGCCAGTATTAAATGGCACAAACCAGGACCAGCAATCTTTGGAAAAGGTTTGGGTAAAAATTAGGGGAGCTGTGTATCTCTCATGTTGACCTTGGAATTGGCACAGTCCTAATGTGAAAACATAATCCAGAGTCTTCCAAAAATGTGAAACTCACAAACCTAGTTTTTCGTGTTTCTCCCCATCTCACAGTAAACAAACAAAGCAGTGAAAGTCTCCGTGAAACATTTGTTATAGCATTGCATTGGCAGAATGAGCCACAATACCTAAAGTATGGAAGCAACATGAATGCCATGGTGAGGACTGCTTCTTTCTCTGTCTCTCTGTGTGCTTCTATTTCTTCATCCCTGTCTCTGTCTCTCTCAGTATGCCTTCCTTTTATTCTAAGTTAAGGTACAAAGTGAAAGCAATTTCTGCAATGTCAGAATGCAGAGAGGATTTGTTAGCAAGAAGCCACCCTGGAAGAGTGAACTCAACACCACTCCCCATTTACACTACTCTAAAATGCTTTTCCATTGAATCAAATGGTTTGGGGGAAAGATGCAGGACATCATAGAGAACACAGTGATGTAGTTAAGACACTTCAACTTTCTTGCTATTTTAAGGAAAATAGGCTGACCTTGATAGGAGTGGATACAGAAGAAATAGCTGCCTTGGTTCCGAAAAAGAGAATAAAGCAATAAGATCACAGTTACTTACAAAATTTATATTTCTTCAGATAAATACTACAAAATCGAAAAATATGCTTTTTATCATTAAAAATGTTTTCACTTAAGAATAGACAAGTGTTTCTAGACAGGATAGTCCCTTATTAAGGCACCAATTACTACAGTTTTAAGCTGTGGTGTTTTTTATTTTCTAACGCTCTTTAGGAAAGCTGAAGCACTTATTTGAGTCTTTTATTTAGCGCCATTGCTTTTTTTATACGCCAAAGAAATTTAAAGTGCAATCAAGTTCCGTATTCAATTCACGCTATTGTAGGGACCACTGAAGCTCAATTAAAACCTCAGCTTTCTATTAATCAGCAGTCTGGTAATTACCACACCTCGTCTATTGTATCCTGCTCACTCCCCTAGCTTTCTCTCAAAAGGCTCAAGCACGTGGAAGTGGCCCTCCTGACAGAACGAGCCTTCATGTGCTTTGTTGAAAGCAGTGTGCTGAAGTGTGGCTGTTCTAAGACTAATGCTTTGAAGGAATGACCTGGCTAATTAATGATGAATTCCAGGAGAAATCCTGTTCCTGGTGAAGTGCTCATGACATCCACATTAATGCTAAATGAGCCCATCAGAATTAATGTCCTCACAATAAATACCAAAGGAGCCGAGATGATGAGGTTATTACTGTGGAGTGCTATTCACAAAGACAAAGGGACTGAGGCTTAAAAGACAATCACCAAGATTTGTTTCTGAGCCTGGACCTGGCGGAACTCCTATTTATTAAATATAATGAAGGCATGATAAATACGCAGCGCATTTTATGCATAACTCAGTTCAGTTACAAATGTGGATGTGAGTGAAAACTGAAATGTCTAAATTCTATGAAACTATCTAATAGCCTACATCTACCCCTTATTTATTCGTTAGTTCTTTAGGTATATCTATCTATATGTTTATTTATTTTTGTGGTGCAGCATCTCACCAGGCTGAACTTGAAATCAGAGAGATCCTCTTGGCTCTGCATCCCAAGTGTTGAGATTACAGACGTGCACCACCATGTCTAGCTACGCCTTACATCTACTGTCAGAAATAAAAGAACACCAAGGAGATTCATGCGAACACTAAAAGCAATGCCTCCTGTGTACCTAATTTATGATTGAATTTAAAATATAAAGCTTCAATGACTACAGAATGCTATGTTTCTTAGGACGTTTCACCAATGTAAGAATTTATGGTGTTTGCAAAATGAATGGCAGAGATGACAGAATGGCAAAGAGAAGCAGCTGTTCTGCTTGCTTCCACCTCCACCGGAAGCAGAGCCCCTTCACTGCTAACCACTTTGACTTAGGGTTCTTATTCAAGAATATTTTTTTCTTTTTCTAAAAGATTTAACTTAAAAAAATGCATTCATGTGTGTCTCTCTGTACTGGTTACGGTTATAACAGTGCCCAAGGAGGCCAGAATTAAGTATCAGAGCCCCTGGAGCTGGAGTTACAGGGAGTTATGAGCCTCCTCACATGAGGTGTCTTTTGCAAACTCAAGAAGCACTTTCAACTTAAGCACCATGTCTCTAAAGGATTTTTTAAAAAGGGAAATGCTTCTAGAAAATAAGTTTAATTATCATGTTCTTAACCAAAGGATCTAAAACAAATTATTTAATATTCGTGTCGAAGCGTTATACTGCTAATATGCAAAACAAATGAGAAACTTTCAAATATTTTTCAGGCTTCAGAGAGTCCTTGATTTTTAATCTTAACACAAACCACAGTCTGTGACCAAGAATGGGTTGTAACATATTATCCAAGTGATCTTTGCTAAGCATAACGTGATGAGATCACCATGTGGTCTCCAATACTTTAACCTCTAATCATTGTCACATACGTAAGAAAAATTTAACCTCCTGATGGTGCTACGGCACTTTACCATGGGACACACTAAAAGTCACATTCCATACAATGCAGTTCTTGCACTCAGAACTTTATATGCATGCCTTCTATACTAGGCTTCAAATTCTTAAGATGGTGATTTCTATCAATGTTAAGGTTTTGGGGTTGAATATTCCTGGTAGAATCATGTTTGAACATTCCATCTCCAACTGGTGGTGCTGTTTTGCAGACTGTAGTGTTTTTAATGAATATAACTCCATAAACTCATTTTATATGTGTTTGTATACTATACATTCCTGTTATATGAATTTGATGATAGATGTAAAAAGCCCATGCTAGGCCCTGTCCCTTCTCTGTCTTTGTCTTCGGCTCTCTGTCTGTCTGTCTGTCTCTGTCTGCCTCCTATTTGTAGAAGAAGATGCTCCAGCTCCAACACCATGCTGTCCCACCACCCTGCTCCCCACTGATGATCATGACTCACCCTCAAAAGCAGCAAACTAGCCTAAATTAAGTGCTTTCTCTTTTAAGCTGTCTAGGTCACACATAACTAAAGAGAACTTGTGAAAGCTGTAGGAGCAGTTTCCCTCCTGGGGGAAGTTCTTCCTGGGGCAGGTGGTAAGGACTATAGCTTGGCCCTAGCTCCAGCCTGAACTCTCTGCTTTCCTTTCTTCCCTGTTCTCAGCAATTCATCTCACACTCCTGCTGCCACAGCTGTGACATTCCCAACACAGTGCCTATTCTATTGTGAAGAATCTCCTTTGTCTTCTAAACCATAAGCCATGTAAATTCTCCTCGTCTTATCTAGTTTCTACCAAGTATTCTCTGACAGTAGTGAGAAAATAACCACTACAATAAATAACCAGGGTTGGAACCACATGTACCACAGTTCTATAGCACAAACCTTCACAATCAAAAGAATAATATTTATGATATAACTCTGCTTGTTAGAACAAGTATCTAGAATATAGAGAACATTTGATTAAGAATATGTGTTAATAGAATTAACAGAAACAACTTGTACAATTGGCCAGGGTATATTCACCCTGCTATATGTTATCATTTTGTAATGGAGAGTTTCATATGATGACCTTTAGTTAAAATATGGAGCATGGGGACCTTGGGGGAGGGTTGAAGGAGAGGGGAGAGAGAAAAATGTGGAGCTCAATAGAAATAAACTAAAAATATGTAGCAATGCTTAGTAACATATTCTATAGTAAACACTAAATAGTGCACTATCATACAATATTGCCTCATCAAGACCTTGCTAAGGTTTCAAAATTAGAGATTATTTTATAATTTTGATTATTTTTGTTCATTTGTTGTTTAATTTTTTATTTATTTTGTCAACTACAGTTTCCCAGTCCTCTTTCCCTCCCCCCACTTCCTTTTCCCCCCTCCCATCCACTCCTCAGCAAGGTTAAAGATTCCTCCATGGGGAGACAACAAAGCCCTAGCATACCAAGCCCCTCCCACCTGCATTAAGGCTGAGCAAAGCCTCCCAGCATACAGAGTGGGTTCCACAAAGCCAGCTGGTGCACCAGGGACAGATCCTTGTCCCACTGCTAGGGGACCCACAAACACACCAAGCTACAAAACTGTCACCCACAGACAGAGGGCCTAGGTCGGTCTCATGCAAGCTCCCCAACTTTCAATCTAGTTTGTGAGAGAGCTGTCTCTATGGGTTTCTCCATAATGATTTTGATTCCCCACCCCACCCCACCCCTTTGTTCATACAATCCCTTTTCCATCTCTTCCACTAGATTTCAGGAGCTTGCCCCAGTGCTTGGATGTGAATCTCCGCATTTGTTTCTATCCATCACTGGGTGGAGGTTCTATGATGACAGGATAGTCACCAATCTGATTACAGGGGAAGGCCAGTTCAGACACCCTCTCCACTATTATTTGGAGTCTTAGCTGGGGTCATCCATGTGCGTTACTGGGAGTTTCCCTGTCACAAGGTTTCTACCAATTTTTATGATGGTTCAAATTTGTCCCAAATTTAAGCCAATAATTTGATTTCTGTTTCTCATTAAAAATTAGATTCTTAACTCTAAAATAGTTCTAAATGAAACTTAATTTCAAGAACTAAAGTTGGTTTGTATAGTTTAATTTATACTGATGAAACTTAACTGGAAGAATATTTTGTCTCTTGTAAACAGGACTTTCCTCTACTATTAAAAAACAAAGGGTTTTATAAGACTGTCTGTCAAAACAGGACAAAGAAATGTTTTGCTCTTAAATTGAGGATATTTCTCAGTAGATTTTTCTTCTTGTTTATTTCAAATTTTATCATTTTCTTGAACGCATTGCCAATTATTAACTATCATTTATCTAACTTGTAAACCTAGTCCACATATTCTTGAATTATCCATGATGTGATGTATTAAGGGAAAACCTATTAAGATCTTTTTATCATCACAGTAAATCCTATTGATTAAAAAATAGATTAAATCATTTACTTGTAAAACTAACTTTCTCTAGGTTTTCTTTTTCACAATTTAAAAATTAGTTTGAGAATGTTATACATGTGCACTGCATTTTCATAATTTCCACTTATATCTCCCTCTCCTTTTCTGTACTCCATCCCTATTTCCTATTTTCTCTTTGTTCATTTCCTCTATCACACTCGCTCCTGCTCCCAGCTGGACAACCACCACTCCCTGCCTGAGCATTTGCCTGTGCCTTGTTGTACTCCAAATACACCCCTGTAGTTGACTGACAGGCGGGGTTTCTTTAACGCCTCTGTAGATCACAATATGTCATTAAATTCCAAGACACAAGTCACTGCTAGTGTTCCAAAACAATCCCAAGTGACTAATCTAAATTCTTTTCCTGCAAGTTCCAGTGACGGCATGTAGACCAGTGTGCACAACCTATCCTTTCATTGTCCTTTCCATTGAGTCAGCATAATCTGCCTTCCTTTCAGACACTTATTGCTAAGTCCCTCAAACTGCAATTCTCCTTGTCTTCCTTTGCTTTGATGCTGTCAAGTCATGTACTTAAGTGAACATAGCGATAGATGAGAAAAATTATGCTTTTCTGGCCAAATGTGGACATATGATCAAGTAGGATAAAAAAAACTTAGCTCTTAGCAAATCATCTTGTTGAAGAAAATAATGCAAGGGTTTAGCATTTTGTATACTGTAATACTGTATAAAGTTCTGTAACTATAATACGCAAGTGAGAAACTCGCAGCAATCTAAGAAGCAGCCTATTAAAAAAAGAAGCAAAAAAAAGCTTTCACTCATAAGTTAATGATAGTGATAAAAACAATGATATTATTACTAAAATAAAGTAAAATATAACATTATTGTGCCCAAAGAGTAGAGAAGTACATAAAGAGAGAAAAGGCAACAGAAAATAAATAGAAAGATAATGTTTTGATTATGAAATATTAATTGTTAAGCAGTGATGTAAATTGTCCAGATAGCTCCTGGGGCAGTAAACACAAACTGGATTCGGCCACCTCGCATACTCCCAGAAATCCACTACTGTGCACAGAGAGCCAGTTTGGCCACTCATGCTCTAATTGTCCAGGGGAGTTTGCAGAGCACAGGGAAGACTCAGTGGGACAGGAGCCCATAGTGGGCAGCAACAAAGACCTGCTCCGTGAATAAACTGATAACAGAACCTTGCTCACACAGTATTCATTTTCTCTTGTGTTCCTTTATATCTCCCTCTATTTGTAATGGATCAACTCATGGTTTCCCTAATGGCATTCATGTCTTAAAACCTCGAATGTAAGTCCTTGCGATTATGTTACTCTACTGTGCAAAATAGAATTTGTTGGACTGATTGAGGATTTTGAAGTGGAGGGTTTATCCTATATATTTGTTTGTGCCTAATGTAATAACAAGAGCCCTTAGGGGAGCGAGAGAGAAGAATTAGTTAATGGCAGATGACATGATAGAAAGAAGAGATCAGAGCGATGAAGAATGTGGCGGTGAGCCCAGGAACACAAATAACCTCTAGATGCTGAAAAGGTAAATAATGGGTTCTCCCGTGGGAGCCCGTGGGAGTAAATGACTCTGCCGACACCCTGGCTCTCAGCCAGCGCTCTACCTTTGCTTCTGACTCCTTGAAATACACAGTGAGTGTTTGTATTTGTTAGTCACTAAGCCTTTGGTGGAAATTTTTTACAGCAGCAATAGAAAACTAATACACTACTTAACAAATGTTGATCCCTTTTCACTATAGACAATAAGGGTTCACAGATAAATAGGATGCAGCATCTTCTTGCCATAATGCTACAACTTGGCATTTCCTTTTCAACTGTAACTTCTTGGAGAATTGTATACCAAATTTGTTCGAAAATTAAATCAACAAAACATTCTCCATCAATACATCAAAAGGCATATAAATAAACGATTGAGTTAACACAACAGGAAATAAAACTATATATATTTTAAAGGTACATGAATGATTTGGTAAGTTAATTGATATCTGTGAATTTGGAAGAGAAGAGTCTACTTATGAGTAGTTCTTAAATCATATAAAATTACTTGGATATTATTGTAAACATAAGGTTTTGCTCCACCCGGCCCCTCAGCCACTCAGTCCCAAAGAAACAAACAGAGGCCTACATTAATTAAAAACTGGTTGGCCTTTTAGCTTAAGCTCATTATTCACTAGTTCTTACAACTTAACATATATTTCTCATTCCCCCACATGTCTTATTACCTCTTACCAGTGAGGCATCTCATCTTGGTTCCTCTGTGTCTGGCTGGTGACTGTGTCTCTGCCTTTCCTCTTCCCAGAATTCTCTTAGTCTATACTTCCTGCCTGGCTATTTGCCAATCAGTGTTTTATTAAACCAATGCAAGTGACAAATCTTTACAGAATGCAAAAAGCATTATTCCACAGCAGTTCCCCATTTTTTTCTTTTCAAAACAAGACCCTGAATCTAATCTTCTTTGTTTAGCATTTGTTTTCTTTTGTTTTTGAGACAGGGTTTCTCTGTAGCTTTTGGAACCTGTCCTGGAACTACTTCTTGTTAGATCAGGCTGGCCTCGAACTCACAGAGATCTGCCTGCCTCTGCCTCCCAAGTGCTGGAATTAAAGGTGTGCTCCACCACCACCCAGCCTGTTTAGCATTTCTTCCCCTATCATTGTCCATAATAACTTATAACTAACACACGAACCAAAGGCAAACATCCACTAGCCCTCTTTGAGAGAATGTGGGCATTGTTTTCTAAGCTATTTTCTGCTGATTGAAGGCACTGGCAATCTTATGGGCACTCAAAGAAAATTTAAGATTATGCTCAAGTCCTGACTGGAGTATTCTGAGGCTGTATGATCTCAGTCAGCAGTCTTGAATCTGTTCTGGATGCAGAACTCAGAAAAACTGTAGCAGATGTGCTCTGAGACTGAATCATATGGGGTACCTGTTCCCACTGGAGATTTTTAAGGAATCTTCCTTGATCAAGCCTTATTTTTCTTAACCTAGAATGACTTCACAATGTTTCATTTCCTGTGAAAACAAAAACAAAACCTCTACTCCAAAGTAATATAGCTTTTGAATTAAATTTCGAAGTCAAGGCATTTTCAAAATATACAGGTTGGATTAATCCATCAGCATTTATAATCAAATGTCTTTTAGCAGCTGTTGTTCCTTCCTCAGTGGTCAACAATTCAAAGACAACACAGTAGCATACAGTATCAAGTTTCTCTCTGTATTTTCCATCTTTATATGGCTTTTTATTTTATTCAGTCTATGTCTTTTATTCTTATTTTTATTTTCTGGTTCCTTGAGAGATGGCTTTTCTGTGTAGCCCTGGCTGTCCTGGAACTCACTCTGTAGACCAGGCTGCTCTTGAACTCACAGAGTCCACCTTCTCTGCCTCCCAAATGCTGGGATTAAAGTCATGTGCCACACCCCAACTACTCTATTTCTTTGTTTAAAAATCTTTCTCTATCCTTTTTCTTTTCTCTCCCAAGCCTACACATGTAAAATTTTTAAATTTTTACTGTAAACTGCTAAGAGTTTTTTTTTATATAAATCTGATTCTGTCTTTACTGTATATCTTTATTTTTCTGACCACATAAGTCTTTAATTTGCTACGTGATATGGCTAGGAGTAAAGTCATGGCTTTGGCAGCTGGATTGGCCCCACTCTTTTGCTTCCTGAGAGATTAGTTTCATGGTGGAGGTACTGCTGGGATCCATGTTTTTTTTTTTTTTACCACAACTCTGTGGAGGTTTAGGTTCATGCCACCACCAAGAAGCATGCCTCTAGCTACTCATAAACGCCATGTAAGTGTCTGGTGGCTATGCAGCAGTTTTGTTGCTGTGGCTGAGTCAGGAAGGGTCTGTTAAAGGAGCTGTGCCTGTGCTTGCCATCAGCAAATAGAGCCCACCCAAGACAATATTGCTACTCAGAATCTGTGCTTGACTCTGTTCTTTTGTCTGTCTAGGACCATTTTTTTTTTTAAAAAAGCTTTCTCAGGCTTTATATTGAAATCCTGGACAAGTGTTTGGGCACTATTTGTAGACCCAAGTTTCTTTCCTCCATGATGCTGCAACTGTTCAGTCCCAAAGAAACATACTGAGGCCTATATTAAGCCCTATTAGCTTAGGCTTTTTTTTTCTTCTGCTTTTTGGGACAAAGTTTCCCTGTCCTGGAACTAGCTCTTGTAGAACAGGCTGGTATTGAACTGGTAGAGATCTGCCTGCCTCAATCTTCTGAGTGCTGGGATTAAAGGTGTGTGCCACTCAGATTTATTATCTTACAACTTAAATTAACCCGTATTTCTCATCCATGTTTAGCCACGTGACTTGGTACCTTTTCTCATTGCAGCATTTTCATCTTGATTCCACTTAATTTGCGTAGAGATTGCAGATATTAGTTTCATTCTTTAGTCTTTGAGAGATAGTAGGTTGTGTCAACTACTAGATCAGATTCTTCCAGGGATCAAGGGTTTTTTCTAAATTCTACCATGTAGTGGTTTACTCCTGTTGCTTTCTGTTGTTTTTTAATGTTACGGGTAGGTGCTCAGAATTCTTGAAAATTTGGTATCTCATTTGTTTTTCCTCGGGTTTGGATTTGGAGGGTTACTTTTATCAGCAGCTGTATCTCTTTAATCATTACTTTGACAAAGCATTGATTGAAACCTCTTAAGAGGTGAGAGGGTTCATTTTGGCCAATGGTTTCCAAGCAATTTCTTTTCACTATAGCAAGGAACACAGGGTTAAACCTCTACCATGAGGGACTGTGCTGGTTTGAATAAGAATGGCCCCCACCCACTCATATATTTGAATGCTTAGTAATCATGGAGTAACACTATAAGATGTGAATTTAAGGAAGTATGACATGGAGATGGGCTATGAGATTTCAAAACCCCATACAAGGTCCAGTCTCTCTCTCTCTCTCTCTCTCTCTCTCTCTCTCTCTCTCTCTCTCTCTCTCTCTCTCTCTCTCTCTCTCTTCCTCCCTCCTTCCTTTCCTCTCTCTCCGTTCTTCTCTCTGCCTATAAATCAGTATGTAGCTCTTAGCTACTGTTCCAGTGCCTTCCTGCTCATAATGCCTGCCACAATAATAATGGATTAAACCTCTGAAACTGTAAGCAAACCTCAGTTAAATTCTTTCTTAGACAGGAGTTGTCTTGGTCATGATGTCTCTTCATTGCAATAGAACACTGACTAAGAAGCTGCCCTATCAGGAAGCACAGAGAAAACTATTAAAAACCAATTTGGGTAGTTTATCAACTAAAATTTAATTTTTATTTTTAGCTTACTTGATAGCTGAAAAGAGGAATTGATAATTGTACTGTAAAATATTTTCAATTCCTGTTTCAAACTCTCTGCTTCTACCTTTTACATAGTCTACATTCAATTTTGATGTTAGTAATCCCTCTTTCTCGATATCTATAGGTCCATATCTCCCAGCTGACTTTGCTAAGGGATTCTCATACACTGCCAACAATTCTGCTTGCCATTTTCCTTGACTTTGGTCACCATAACTGTCCTCAAGAAAAACATACCATGACAAACCCTTCAAATATGATGGTAGTGGGAGATGAGGTTCAGACCGGAGAAGATGATACTGCAGTCCTTTGTATATTAATATTAAGAATGCTCTAAAGCACAAGGTCACAGGATTTTCTTAATTATGGCAAAAATGTGATTGTGGGAGGGTGGAGATGGAGGAAGGGTGGATATGGGGGAACGGAATAAGATATCTACATTAACGGGAGTCAATTTAAGATTCGCAAGAGACTTGTCCCTAGAGGGGATCCCAGGTATTCATAGGGAATTCCCAGCTAGGTACTCGGGCAGCAGAGGAGTGGGTGCCTGAACTGAACTTGTTTCATAGTTACTTTGTTGAATATCTCAGTCGTCACCATAGAAAATTCGCATGATGGATGGAGATAGAGCCAGAGACCCACATTCACACCAGAGCAAGGGATTGCGCTACCAAGGTCCAGTGGAAGGGCAGAAGGAGGGAGAAGATGAGCAAGGACGGCAGGACCGTGAGGGACTGGCCCACCAACAGAGACAGTGTGCTTGGTCTATTGGGAGCTCAACAAATCCAGCTGGACCGGGATGGAATGAGCATATGACCTTACCAGACTCTCTGAATGTGACTGCCAATGGGGACTAATTGAGAAGCCAATGATAATGGCACTGGGACCTATCTCTTCTGCATGTATTGGCTATTTGGGAACTTATTCTATATGGATGCACATCTTCTTAGACCGAGGTGGAGGGGGGAGGGCCTTGAGCTTCCCATAGGGCAGGGTATCCTGCCCCATCTTAAGGAAGCAGGGGGAGGGCAGTGGTGTGGGGAGGGAGCGGGAGGGCCGGGAACAAGGGGAGTAAATGTAAAATTTTCCTTTAATAAAAAAAAAAAATCAAATGTGAAAAAAAAATGTGATTGGTGTAAAAGTATCAAGACTGAAGCTTGTGAAGTTTCTTGTAAGGTCTAAAGAAAAATAAATGTTAAAGAAACAAGTAGCCGGGCGGTGGTGGCGCACGCCTTTAATCCCAGCACTCGGGAGGCAGAGGCAGGCGGATCTCTGTGAGTTCGAGACCATCCTGGTCTACAAGAGCTAGTTCCAGCGCAGGCTCCAAAGCCACAGAGAAACCCTGTCTCGAAAAACCAAAAAAAAAAAAAAAAAAAAAAAAAAGAAACAAGTAGAGAAGCAGATATAAAATGAAGACCCCAGGGGGAGAAGAGGAATTATTGAGCTGATTTTCAATGAGTTCAAAGTTAGGATGAACATGATGGAATGCTCTAAAGATCTTCAACCCATGGTTGTCCTTGGAGTAATAGTACTATATCATGTGCTGGAAATTTACTAAGAAGGTAAATATGTTGTACATTTGATTTCTTTCATTTGACAAAACTAGAAAATCACTACAACTTAAAAAATAGTGCCATCACAAAGTAGACCTGGCATTTACAAATACCACTTAAAATCAGTGGAAATCAAAATAAGGAAGATATTGACATGAAGCAAAGATGAGAAGTTAATTTCTTTGATTATAATTATTTTTACTTGTAGAGGAAAGGAACCCTGGACCATTGCAGAGAATAAGATTTTTGTTTGTTTGTTTGGAGTGGTAATCCACACTGCAGAATGTGCATGGTCAGAGAATGGATTAGACAAAGGACCACACTCTCAATGCCTCACAATTGTTAAGTCCCCAGAGCTGCTCTCTGACTTAATTGTTAGTGTGTGTTACATACCATGCTTTGCTAAATCCTAGCATCACTGTGACCAATGCTGAATTGCTGATATTTCAAGTGAGGTCCAGAAACACATGTTTCAGTAAACAATTTAGGAAAATATGTAAAATATTTTCAAGATATTATTCCACAGAATAATATGGTGGGAAGTGATCTGGGGGCATCATGTCTAACAGCCCACTTTGTACTTGAACAATACCAACAATATCATAAATACAGTTTTGCACACATGTTTATGCTCTTAAGGCTATAAATTTCCCTAAATATAGGTCACATTTAAATTATTATTTATTGTTTTTCTAAAAAATTTGAATTGCAAAGTAACGGAATTTTTTAAGTAAACAAAAGTAATTAAAAGTGAATGTAAAAACCTCCAAAATAATTTACATCTGATATTACCATAAAACTCTGAAAATGCAGTTTCTATATAATTCAAACTATAAAATGGCAGAGTAAAAATGTTTTCTATTACATTTATGTTTTCATGGGCAATTATAAAGCATTTGATAATTTTTAAAGCACTAAACCCCTAAATAGACCAATAAATTTTTTGTGTGCTTGAAGCATAATCAAAAGTCAGAGTCGACAGGCCTTTAGTGACTGATAGAATAAAGCCAGAATGGATTGAAGAAACAATATCGAATTTTGCATCAATGAAGCAGTAAAATCTAATCAGAAAGGACTGTCCATCTTTGCTGTTGGCATGATTCTTTAATAAGCTCCAGCAGCCTCTACGCTTGCCAGTTGTGAAATGTTTGGCTTTTAGCCTTAGAAAGTATAGGAAACACAGGCACTCAAACCTCTGAGGAACGTCTTTAAGGGGAGGATGTTGTCATTCACATGTTACTGATGTCCAGCAGGGCAAGCCAAGTTTTAGAAAGTCCACAATCACCAGTGCTTTGCCAATATATCTTTAGTCATGGTATATTTGCCTAAAGATAACACTGCAGAGCGGTGAATCCCAACCATTTATCCATTGCTGACATTTATTTTGCACATATATATATATGTATATTTATGAAATGAATGACATCAAACTTACCCACGTCTGTCTGCTAATAAGTTGCTCTGAATATACTTTTGAAACCACAGCAAAGTTCTTAATAAAGTTTATAAAATTAATGATTAAAACATAAAGATGAAGTAAGGGTATATATGCGGTCTATACATGTGGTACCACTGTCTATTTTCAGAAATTGTACACATTAGAATTACAAACTATTTTCAGATTTTAAATGACTAGAGTACCAATAACCAAAGAAATCTCCTATCTCTTTTAGAAACACTGGTTAAAGTCCCCAGCATCTAGCAATAGTGGTAGTATAATGACATATTTTCCTCTGACATTTTTCCTTTTTGAGAAGAAATAGTTTGTCCATTTTGCCAAGACTATACTTTTGCAGGAAAATTGCAGATGTCCAGGCTTGCAAACAATATGATGCGAGATGCACTTAGACTCTTCTAGCCATCGTCTCTTCTAATAGAACAAAATTGTAATAGTCTCTTCTCTTAAACCACATAGGCATGGTCTTGGGAGGGAAAATAACAATGGTGGGCAAGGAGTGGTGTTACGGGTAACGAGAATTTTCAATTTAATATTGCTACCTTGAAAAACAACTGTCACTATAAAGAGATGCACAATAATGTCTTATTTTGATCTGTTCTTCACGAAAATGTTATCAGGGATGGTTAATTCATTATGTGGTACATTTTAGAAAAGAAAAGAAATAGTCACAAAGAAGAGCAATGTGTATAGAAACAATGGGGACTGTGAAATGGGTTTGGATGATGCATGTTTAACATGGGTTTGCCAAATTATACAGAGCTGAAAACTTAGAAATTTTACAGGGATATCTAAAATTCTTAATAGAAATTTCAAAAAGCTCAGAAAATTCCCAGCATCATATGCAAAATCAGGAGCAAATAAAAATAAATTTGATGATGGGAATCCTTATTTCTGAAATTGAGATTCCAAGTTAGCTCTTTTTAGTGACCTGTTTTTAATGGAACCAAATGGGGAATAAGAAAATAAATAAAGAATAAAAAAAAAGAAAATGACAAATAAATTTTTATCTTGTGTTCTTTATTCTTATTCTTTTTCTTTTTTATTGATTTTTATTGAGCTCTACATTTTTCTCTGCTCCCCTCCCTGTTTCTCCTCTCCCCCCCTTCAACCTTCCCCCAAAGTCTTCATGCTCCCAATTTACTCAGGTGTTCTTGATTTTTTCTACTTCCCATGTAGATTAGATCTATGTAAGTCTCTCTTAGTGTCCTCATTGTTGTCTAAGTTCTTAATATTTCTTCTCTTAAAAATGAGTAAATAAAATTTACTCCTTTATTCTCTCTCTCTCTCTCC